>WYDF02286953.1:0-16602 GCA_009867245.2 Adranes taylori
CTGCTTTATTGTTCTTCATCTCACTCAGTGATTTTGAGATTTCCGCTGTTGTTATCTCTGGAATGTCCTCTGAACCTGGAATGTTCTCTGGAATGTATCTCTGGAATGTCCTCACGATCCAATAGGTTAGGATAATTCTTCAACGTACGTACGGATATACGTACGCACAGGCACCGAGAAATACGATTTTCTTTTTGAGCAAGAAAAATTTATTTTGAAAAAAAGTGTTTGTGGTAAATTGTTTCTTGGATTCTCTTCTTTGAATTTCGTATAAATAATTTGCATTGATGTGAAGACAAGAGACATACTAAAGTGAAATAGAAAAAATTGTCAAAAAATGAATCCTATATCTTTCATATACCTTTAGGTATTACATACCTATATGGTATATGAAGGATAAAATAATAATAATACATTTTGCAAAAGTTACAAATACTGTAAAAATTAGAACTATATTAATTTTAATGTTTTTTGTCCACGAAAGGGTTAACCTGCAATTATCTGGTAACCGGCAATGGCAGTTTATCTTCTGTACAAATTTTTATTAAAATACCCAAATGACATAGAAGATTCCATAAGAATTTTTATTAATATGATGTTTGGTCTAGAAATAAAGTTTGGTTGATTTTCAAGTGGATCTCTAGCTGTGGTAGTTTACTTTCACAGTATTTAAAATATTTCAAATGTATTGAAAGGAACCAGTTAGCATCAAACTGTAATTTCTGTTATTGTTTTAGATTGTTTCATATATGATACCCTGAAATTGTTACTTTGATTAACTTGATTTTTTGCACAAACTTTCGAAAAAATCCCCTTTCGATAGACTCCAGATTTTTTATTTCATCGCTATCACATAATCTAGTAATGTCTTATCATTTTGTAACAAGTTACTTCAACTACATCCAGTTACATTTTTGTTGACGTAACTGTTACTACTCGTATATTTGTACATTCTACTGAAGTGTTTATAGCCGTTAGAAAACTCCCATATAATTTTATATTGTACATCGCGATCTTCCACTTGAAGCATTAAAAATACGAAAATGCTGTTTTCGCATACGGATATAGAAGGATATAAATTTTACTGATCGTTTTCGATCCCGCGTTTTTGGTTCGTTGCTCATTTTAGTTTCCTATTTTTTATTCTTTAGTTTATTGCACATGAATACGTATATTTGAGAGAGTAGATAAGTTTGAGATATATCATTCTTTTTACGTAAGTTCCGTATTTTAATAAGAAGTTTTAAAGTTCTTGGTCTTAATATTAGATCTGACAATCCCTGTCATAAAGTCATCATTTTATGACAATAATTTGTGAATTTATGCGTTACACGGGACATATTCTATTGGAGTAATATAAGACACCTATTGGTATAATTCTTTTTTTACTAAACTGGCAAAATTAATTACATTCTTACACTGTTAAAAATTAACTGTTATTTCAACTATTACTATGTTAAATTTTATTTACAAAGAGTACAATTTTTAGAGGGTAGTCTAGCGTACGAGAGAGAGAGAGAGAGAGAGAGAGAGAGAGAAGTTGTTGGCGCACATAGATTTTAAACATTAAACATAGCGCACACGAAAAATTATCGCGCGCACAAATAATATTTTAATGCAAATGTTTTAAAAATTACAAAATTAAAAATTAATATGTTAGTTTAAACCCTAAAGGAACGAGCATTTATTTTAAAATGATTCTCAGCAGACCGACGGAATTTTATTAATTAAATTGCTTTATTACTAGAACAAGTAACGTGCATAACTAGACTCTCTTTTGAAAGTACTCTTCTCACATAAACATAATTACAGTGAGAGTATTTGTCTGACTTCTCGTTCGAGTGACTGAGTTTATGTTCGTTGCAATTCGATCTTTTTGCGGCCACATAATCGCATTCTGTCCATTTAAGAGGTTTTTCACGGGTGTGTAATCGTTCATAATTTACCAATAAATATTTATGAACAGCTTTAAAATCACATTCGTAACACTAAAACGGTTTTTTTAGTCAAATGTCTACGTTTGTGTACTCTAATACTATCTCTTTGTATGGTTGGTGTGGCTGCAAAATCACATTCCGTACGCTTAAATGTTGGTTCAGCTGAAAGTATCACCTCATGTCTAACTAAACTCTATTTCTCCATAGCCTCGAAATCACAAATGGAACACTTATAACATTTTTGTCCAATGCCCAGGAGCATTTATATATAAGTTCCATTTTTGGCTACTCGAGTAGTTACAATAAACAGTATATGAACAAATTTGTTTATAATTAAAAAAAACTGAAATAAACAACAATAGGTACATTTGTGGGGTTGACATAAAGGGTAAATATATTCACATATTTTGGTTCTTTTCTAATGTTTATAAATACATTTATTGATAAATTTACATTTTATTTATAATTATATATAATTTTCTTCGCCGGAGATACTTGTCTTACTTTAGTAACGTCGTTTCGGTTAAAGATCCATCGTCGGAGTGCTTGTCACTTTCGGTCTGTCAGTTGTGATGCAATTATGGCGCTGCTATCGATCTGATCTGTTCTTCCATTGTAGTCGGTTTTCTCTTTGCGGTGTTCTTTACGTAGTACACTTAATGGGGTGAAATTTTTCAAAGAGTGAGTTAAGTGGCAGCAGGGCGCGGAAAACTGGACCGCAGGCACATACGGGGACCGGGAGATTCATGGCAGGCGAATTCAGCTGTCCGCGCCATAGGCAAATACTGAGACGGACAGATACACGAGTAGTCGATTTGAACAGTTCTTGGCGTCTATCCTTAGAAATTATTCGAAAACTTAGTTAAGCGCACCCGTAGACTGCTACAAAGCGGACAGCTGAATAAATACTGAGACCGGGCAATTTATGAACGCGCGCATACATGGGTAGTAGAATTGGGTAGTAGAATTACCTGAAAAGCCAGTCAAAAGTTCAATCACGCTAGACTGCCCTATTAGAAATTTCCTAAAAGTGAATACTGTACAGTAATACACTTCGGGTCACTTGTAACTCCTCGCATTGCCACTGTCACTTCAGTTCGCTCTGCGGACGTATTAAACGTGGTTGTGTTATTGTGTTGTCTTTTGCGCGTTTATTGATTCCTGTATTTAGATATGAGTGGGAAACGGAAGAGAGTTGTTGCTTCTTCTGAAACGTAATTTAATATAATAAAACAGTTGGATAATGGCGAATCTACTAAAAAGGTGGCTAACAATTTGGTAGTTGGGGAAGTGACTGTTGGGTATTGAACACGTAACCGGAAAGAAATTGAAAACGTTCTAAACAAAAGTGTGAGTAGAGGCAGTGGTTTTAGTCAAACGACTTTGAAGAAGGGCGATTACGAGCAGACGTCTGAAGCTCTCCTTCTGTTGTTTTCATAGCTTCGAGGGATGAGCATACCAGTGAGTGGGCCAATGTTTCAAGCTAAGGCGCTTGGATTCCATAAGAACAAAGACGGCGAGAAACATCACTGAAAGCGATGGCTGGCCGGACAGGCGGAAGAAGAAATATGGCTTAAGGCAGCTGAGCATTAGTGAGGAAAACTGTCAGCTGACTGATCGAAATTTCAATCTAAAATGGAGGAAATCGTTTTCAAGGAAGGATTGACCTCAGATCAAATAATCATTTCAGACAAAACTGGTCTTAGCTTTCGAATGCTACCTTCAAAAACCATAGCAGCAAAATCCTAAAAAAACTGCTTCTGGAGTCACAATTCCGGCTGCCTGCAATGCTCCTGGTTCTGTGAAACTAAAGCATCTGCTTATTGGAAAGTCTAAAAATGCAAGAGCCTTTAAAAATATCAAAGTCAACTGTCTGCCAACAATGTGATGCAACCAAAAAAGTGCATGGATGGATAGCACGATTTTTAGTGATTGGTTTTATAAAGAATTTGTTCATGTCACTGAAACAGTTTTAAAAAACTAAGCTCCCCAGGAAAGCTATTTTATTATGGGACAATACGCCATCTCACCCAGACAGTGGTGATATTAAAGCTATATTCCTACCCCCGAATGTGACATCTATTATACAACCACTAGACCAAGTGGTTCGAGAAACGATGAAGAGAAATTACCGGCGAAGGCTTCTCCAGATGTTGATTGTAAAATTAGACAAAGGATTGACTGTTAAGGAAGCCTTAGAACAAGCCACATTAAAAGATGTAGCGTACTGGATTGCTTCAGCGTGGGACGAGGTAAAAACTGCCACCATTCAAATATCATAGAAAAATTTATTTGGTTTAGATGGACCTCCTTAAAAAGTACCAGAACAGGACAATGTGAGCAAATTAGTTCAACTAGCCAATGTATCTGTTGAAAATTAAATCAACAGCGACGACATTCGTGCTTGGTGCAATTAAGATGTCCAGATGAAGATTACCGATGAGGAAATTATCGATATGGTTAACAGTGCTAAAGACAGTGAAGAAAACGTCGATACGAACGAGATAACAAAAAAATATCACATTCCGATGGGCTAAAATTGATTGTCGTCGCTCTCGCTAACGTAGAACAACAAGAACAGTGACATACTCTATCTTCAGCGTTGACGAAACATTGCTTAATCTAAGAGAGAAACGAGGTTAACTCAGAAGACTGTCTTACAGGTCTGTAATTTTATTTACTGTATGTGTTTTCATACAATAAACCAATTTTGTACATTTTCACGAGTTTTTACTTAACCTCCGCATTATCCGAGTTTTTCCGTTTTTTTGGTCCCAATTACCTCGGATAATCGTGGGACTACTGTATTTCTAAACGTTTCAGCAATTGGTAGTTTTAAATGGTACCTTAACAATAGAAAATAATTTGCAATTTTATTAACTGACTTTTTAGCTCCATTCCATCAGTTTTATATGACCCTGTACATTACTATATTGATAACTCAATGAAGTATATTCATCTTTCGAGAAAATTATCGTGCGAGATGATCATCGAAGATATGTGCGTGGACGGATTGAGCATGAAGACACATGATTTCATCGCTTTTATTAGTATGCGTACGTTATACACCCGCCTTCTCTAGAGTTTAGTCAAGCAAATGTTGTTTGTCGCTTTCAGCTATCAACATTGTATTAAACAATACATTTAAGTTGCATTCATATAAGCTGATGACTTCTTAGAAATATATTGCTCTTGTGTGTAAAATAATGTAAATTTCACTACCCAATGATAAAACACATAGATTTATTTCATAATAGTTTACTTTTTAAAAAGTGATATCATGAAACCATAAATAAATTATTAAGGTATAATTAACAAATCCAAGAGTTTGAATGATAAGCAAGTTTTTGAAACCCTAAAGACTAAAAAAGTTGTTTTTGAAATTGTGAAAAACGTATTTGTGTATGCATATGGTACGTATGTGTGTGAAGATTTTTTTCAGGAACTATCATTATAGGAACTACAGCTACTATAATGGTAGAAATCTACCTGATGTTTTGCTACCTGAAATCTACCTGAAATCTTAATAATGTGTTGCGCTTGTAATGTTTTGCGCATTATACGCTTTTAAGCTAAGTACATTGGCACATATAGATCTTGCCTTATGCTTCTATTGGAATTAGTGCTAAGTCCATTTAATGGAATTAGGATTTATTGGACTGGAATAGAATTAGTATGCATGAATGGAATTAGCATCTAATGGAATTGATCTAATAGAATTAGATCCTAAAGAACACTGACACGTCCTTAAAACTGTATTGTTAAAGGTCACAGAGTAGACAGGGTATAGTAATAACACAAGGAGGGACAGATGGTTTCACGACGACTGTGACAGAGCCGTGAGCAAACTAAATGAGGCTAGGAGGAAAATGTTGCAGAGAGACAGAAAAGCAACCAACCTAGAATACAACAGCAAAAGAATGGCGATCAAAACCTTGTGCAGATACAAAAAGCGGAAGCTTGAGAAAGATAGGCTTAAAGAACTAAGTAACTGAAACAAACAAAGAGATGTGAAGAAACTTTATAAAGAACTTAGGGATCTAAAAAAAGGGTGACAACCACACTGGGGGTAACCTAAATGGGGATCTAGATGGTGTCCTTCCTGGAAAGATAAATAGGGTTATTTAGTGATCTATTGAATATGCTAATACAAACATCCAAGACATTTAACCTATTCGGAACGTCGGAACGAGATAGAAGAAGCCATAAAGAAAATGACCAATCATCGCGTCGCAGAAGAAGACCGACTCCCGGCAAAAGTGTTTAAGTATGAAGAGGTGAAACTCAGCGATGAACTGCACAACTTTAATAGAATATGTCAGTTATTGTACCTTTGCGTAAGAAAAGCTATAATACGTATTGCGGAAACGATAGAGCAATATCGTTACTCAACGTAGGGTACAAGATCTTCGCTAAAGTCCTCAACTACAGATTAAAGGCTTACACAGAAACTTCTATCGACGAATACCAAAGTGGGTTTAGACCTAGAAAGTCGACGACAGATCAGATGTTTGCTCTAAGGTAGATTCTGGAGAAGTGTTATAAATACAACGTAACGGTCCATCAGCCGTATGTCGATTTTAAAGCCGCATACGGCAATGTGTCCCGCCAGCAGCTCTGCCGAGCGATGCAGGAACTTTTCGAACAATTTGATATCTACAATAGTCTCATACAAGGGGACTCATTATAAGGTACCCTGTTCAACATCGCCTTGGAATCCGCTATGAGGAAATTGCCAACAAACCAGGGAGGCACAATATTTAATAGAACATCCCAGACTCTCGCCTTCTCTGACGAAATTGCTATGTTAGCCATACACACCAGACACCAAAACGACAACCTACAAACCATCAAGAACGAAGCTTAGAAAATGGAGCTACACGTCAACAAAGAGAAGATGCAATATCTGATAAACACTAGGAACTCAATCAGATGGCGGAACACTGACAAATTCAATGATGACCAAAGGGTCGATGAATTCAAATATTTGGGAAGAATCCTAGCACACGACAACAAAGTACCCGACGAAATCAAAGCAAGAGTAGCGGCCGGGATCCGGGGTTCCTTTAGCTTCCAGAAGCTACTTAAGTCTTCCATTGTCTCTAAGAAAATACAACTTTTGGCGTATAAAACCATTATCAAGTCAGTGGTATTGTATGATTCAGAAATCTGGACTCTCAAAGTCCTTCCGAAGATTGTTGATGCTGTACACGAGAACAATGACTGGCGAGTAAGAACCAATAAAGAACTGGAAGACCTCTATGATCAAATCAGATATCAAGGCAAAAAGACTAAGTTGGCTCGGCCATGTCCAGAGAGTGGGAAGCCCTGTAGGAAGAAGATCCGTGGGCTGCCCAAAATTTTGATGGCTGAATGACTAGAGAAGGACCTTCGCATGCTAGAAGTCTGAAACTGGAGACAGTTGGCTATCCGTGGAGACGACTGGCGAAAATCTGTAGTTGACAAGTGTCTAGTTCTTAATGGACTGTAGCGGCACCAAAATAAAGTAAGTAATAGAATTAGCATATAATCTAATAGAATTAGTTAGATGCATGGAATGCATCTAATAGAATTAATGGAATTAGTTTTACCTTCAATTCAACGCGACTTCTAAAATTCAATAAATAATAAACTTCCGGCAGCTTTTTCGATATTCAATACAAGTTTTTTGGCCCATTTTCTTGAAAACAGATACGTACTTTTTTTGTATCAAAAGAACGGTCAAACCTTAGGGGATTGGGAGAGTTTAACAAGGATGGACGATTAAAGTTCGGATTAATTTGAAACGACTTACACTTTTGCGTCTTATATAACGGTGGCTTTAATGTAATAGGGCACATAAGTCACATAAGTGCAAACCATTTGCACTTATGTGACCCGAAGAAACAATTTACCACAAAAAGATATTTTTCAAAATAATTTTTTCTTTTTCAAAAATTTAAAAGAATATCGTATTTCTCGGTGTCTCTGCGTAGGTATGTACGTACGTTCAAGAATTACTCATAACCTATTGGACCGATTTACATGAAATTTGGTACACAGGATTTTTCATTTTTGTTTTATATCCAATATGGCGGAAATGCGTCATTTTTTTACAAAAAAATTAGTTTTTAAACTAGGAGCCTTTTCACACATATAACGGCTCATATTATGCATCGAACAAAAGAAGTCCGATGTCTTTATCTTGTACAGAACGCGACGTTGCCACATTCAAACTTTGAAAATATTTTTCAATATATTTCAAAAACGATAAGAGATAGGATATTTGAATAAACTTTGTTTTATAGTCTGCCTGAAGGTCCTTCGATTTTATTTGGAATATTTTTTTCTAAAATAACAATTTAACCCATATACAGAGTGTTATTTCTGAAAAATTTACGGTCCATTTTCTCGAAAAGTTTCGCAGTAATTTTTTTTTAATTTCTTGTAATTCTTTAACCGAAAGCTCCTTTAATATTTAAGGTATTAAGTGCGTTTAAAACACGGACGACTTAGTGTCGGAGTAATTTGACCTTGAAAAAAAAATTCTGCCCTAAATATCTCGGTTGCTAGGAAAGTTGGAACAATTAAACTCAGGGAGCATATGTAAGTCTAAGAACCCTGAATTGTATCAATACGAGCAACTAAATATACTGAACTGATTTTGATGAATAAAATTTTTTTTAAAAAACTTTTTAGTAACATCCTGTATATTTTTACACATTTCAATAGCCCTTGTAATTTTATTTAAAATGATATACACATGATGGACCTAACTCTTATCATTTCAAAGATATGACCCTTAATAACGTAAAAGTTCGCAACTTGTCGCCATGGCAACCAAGATTCAACAGTCATAGAAACATGAATGGCCTACATTATATTTCATATGTGCGAAGTTACAGGAAAAAATATTTTACGTGTTATGAGACCTATAAGACTTTAAGACATATAACTTGGTGTTTTGCAATTGAATAAATCTTGTTATCAGTGGCGGGTGGACATTATAATTTTGGGAGGTGTTCAAAATAATCGTTTTATTCATAAATTTAATTTTAAAACTAGAACACTGAAATTTTGAATGCATATAGTATCTTGTATCTTGTGCGTCGAAAGAACCACGCCTGAGACAAGTGTAGAACGCGCCGTTGCCACGTTTAAAATTTTACCAACTATTCGATATATCTCAGGAACTATAAAAGATAGAATACTTGAATAAAGTTTATTATATAGGCTACCAAAAGCTCGTTCAATTTTATTTGAAACGTTTTTTGTAAAATTATAATTTAACGTGGGGAACATACATAAGCCCCAGGGATTTCAATTTTGCCCAAAGCGGACGCGGAAAAAAGTGACTCACAAACGGCAGTGGGGAAAATATAGCAAGCGGGACAGCTAAGCTGTCCACGCCTTAGGCAAATATGGGGACCAGGGAATTAATGGGTGAGTGAGTTCAAGCATAGATTCACAAGGGCTAAGGCAGTCCAAGGTCACTGCTCTTTTAGAAATTAGTCGAAAAGAGAGTCAAGAGCGATCGTAGGTCACGGCAAATCGGACAGCGGAGCTGAAGTGAAATATTGAGAAAATGTGAGTCAAGACCAGCCGTAAGCCGTGGAAAACTGGACTATTACGCTAATTGAATGTAATGGAGGAGTTACTATTGGGTTAGAATCCCTTACTTAACAAATTATTTAATTTTAATTTTACTCGTAAACAAAGAAATGTGTGATATTAGATAGCAAAATTATAACATTGTAACGATAGAAATCGCTACGCATTAAAGCAGTGAAGACTTCAATATTAAAGTTCTAATTCATTAAATATTAAACCAAATCAGTGCTTCAATAAATGAATTCAATAAATTAAATTCTACTGTATAGATATCTAGAGAAAACGCCATGTTTAATACGTCGATAGACGCTACATATAGTACGTTCCTTCAGCTGTCATTCATCCTGGCAGTTAGGAAAGCTCAGCCTCTGGCCTCGCTAATCTCCTGGTTGACTCGGGCCTGGGACCACATAACCTCATTCGCTCATAGAGTGATGGTGATTCTGTAAATGGTTTTATATTAGAAATTAATATTATACGTTAGTAGCAGGAGAAGGCCGATTCTAAAGCAGTCGCCAAGCCGCCAAGATCAAAGGTCAGGATCAGAGGTCAGGATCAAAGGTCGGGATCAAAGGTTTGAATCTGAGGTGAGGATCAGAGGTCAGGGTCAAAGGTCAGGATCAAAGGTCAGGATTAGACGGTAAGGATCGGTGGTCAGGATCAAAGGTTAAGATCAGAGGTCAGGATCAAAGAGTAGGATCAGAGGTCAGGATTAGAGGTCAGAATCAGAGGTCAGGATCAGAGGTCAGGATCAGAGGTCAGGATCAGAGGTCAGGATCAGAGGTCAGGATCAGGTCAGGATCAGAGGTCAGGATCAGAGGTCAGGCTGGCTTTATTTTAGCACGAAATTTGAATTTTTAGTATTTGAATTTTTTTAACCCGTCGTCGTCCGGCGTCGGCCGTCATCGTCGTCATCTTCGTCATCGTTGCTGTTCGTCACCGTTGCTGAAACAAAAAGTAGCGTATACAAGCTATCTTGCGGTACATGCTCGGCAACATATATAGGGATGACTTCCAGATCGGTCCATATCAGGTTCAAGGAACATCATGATTGTATTCCATTAAATTAAATGAAGTCCCTCGTTTTGCTTACCACATTTTATGTTCAGGTCATACATTTGACTTAGTGAGTGAGTCCAGCATTTTAAATACTTGCCACAACATTAATCAATTACAATTTCTTATACAAATCTCTATCACGATGCAATAATAACCCTGGTATTTAATATGCAAATAACTCTTGACTATAATGATATTATACAGAATTGTCTATAATCAATAAGATTATATATCTATAATCTATAAGATACTATAAGATTAATTCTGTATAATTGATATATAAACAATTAGATGTTATATTATGGAATAATTAAGTCTTCGCAATCATAATGACAAAATGAACATAATGCTTTTGATAGAAATCACCCATTTCGTTTTATAAACCTAAAATATCCTAATTAGTGTAAATAAGTATTGAATTTTAATTTTCATTCCAAAAATGTTTTTTGAAATGGATTTGATTTGGCAACACATTAAATTTCAATGAAGATAATATATTATTTTTAAATTACTTCATGTGTTAATAAGGTATTTTACAAATTAGTTTGACATAATTAGATTTATATTAATTAGACTTTTATTATTTGCATTGGCTTTTAAATTGAAATACATTCAAGCTTTAATAAGGAGATTCTTGGAATCTCGAAAACCGGGCAGCACATTTACTTTGAAAAATACAAAATAAATAAATTTGAGTTTGGAGACTGGATCGCTTTGTTTCATTTAAGAATAATGTATGAAATCCACTTCTTTTAAAGACACTGCATTAAATTTGTGGTCAATACCAGGTTACTAAAAGTATCTATTATGAAGATTATAAGAAGTTGCCGGGAGTTGCTAGAATTGACATATGCATCCAAAATGGTCCAAGCCTCCAAAATGGTGATCAATACTCTTATTTCGAAGTGCTACTGAAGTGCTAATATGATCTCTCTTTTAAATGTACAATGAATAGATTTGAAGTTTTTTTTCTTATGTGAACTAAGCATACTGCTATAGTTCCGTCATGATGAATAAGTTTGGCGGAAAAGCCGGAACAGCGAAGAAGACGTCGACGAAAAATGGCATTTCCGCATGACTGAATCCGGAGGACAATCATTTGTCACCGAAAACTGCGACGCGAACTCACGACTCCAGTCATATAAGGGTAAAAGATGTATTTGAAAAATTCGCCCCCTTCTCTTGTTTAGATCTTTGAATATATGTGATAGCATCATCAAGGAATAAATAATCCAACATATTTAATATTTGTTATAGAATGAAATTTTACTACATAATAATAAATGTATTGAAATATTTACATGCGCTATGAATGAGCACATAAAACTTATTTGAATCGTTTGTAGGCGTAGATGTTGCTTAATAGGGCATGTTAAAATATCTCGATTGACAACCAAATCTATGTAATAATTCTATTTCATTCATTAATATGTTAAATATACAAATGATTGCTCACATTGATTAAATCAATCTTCTTTTTATTGAGAACCTATTAAATACTTTGCATTGATTTTAAGAACGTTTTATTTATGTGTAGAAGAAATAATAGAATATTTAGTATGATTGTTTAATATAGAGTAGTAAATGTGTTTTCAAGGATTCTGAAATAAACACATGAAATTGCTACACCGTAAAATAGTTAAATGACTTAAAATCTGAATTTAACAGTGACGTTTCATCAAATATTTTATGTAGCTTTCATGTATTTTGTAATGTTACGCATAAAGTCTGTTTTTATTAAAATTTTATTTAATTAGCATAATTGCATAATTGCACATCAATAAATTAAATTTTTTGAATGAACTGAATGTAACAAATCAAGCTAAAATATGCACACTTTTATTAAAAATTTACTACATAAACAAAATTTAATTTGTAATTGAAATTGTTAATTAAGTGTCTAAATCTATTATCATTATTTATTTATGCAGTCCAGAACGGCATCTCAAAAAAGACTCAGTTCTTTTGAAACATCAATATCATGTTTAGTATGGTTATTGCATTTAAAACTGTTTCTTATTGTTTAAGGAAAATCTGCAAACAGAAACAGACCATAAACTGGACTGCCTATAAGGATGGCGACTCTATGCACTTCCTACCCCATTGTCTCCGTTTCGAACAGAAACCACCAGGCATGCGCGAACGCAGGCGACTCCTTACACCTACCGGCATCCGTTTCCAACATAACTCTTCAGGTATGCCGGACCCGCGTGAGCATAACGTAGAATACCCTTCATCGAGTCTACTGAATCCTATATCCCCTCCCTACCGCATGTCATACTAAGACAAGTAATACAATTCACCTCACACTAACGGCCAATCATCACACCTCGCAGCACTACTTACCATTCTCTCTTTCAACCACTTCTTTCTTCCGGAGTATACCCCTCAATAAATTTGCAGCGGTATCCCACCTTTCCTTACTTTCCATATTGGTCGCCACCATATTCCCTGTTGTCAACTTAATTTCAAGCTGCTATTCCGTACCCCGTCTGAGACTAGAAAAAGCCTCACAATCGAATCATCCACTGGATTTCTGCAAGATTCGCACTCGGGAGAGCTCAATTTCCTGACCGTGAAGAGGTAAGCTGCGAAGTAATCGTGCCCGGTCAGCGCTTGTGTAATCCAGAAATCCACTCAGCAGTGTTTTTTCCACTCAGCACTCCAGCCTCGGAATATTAGTTTCCTTGCTCACCTTCCCTTTGTTGAGTCGTCCCATAATTGCTGCCATTTTTGGAGCGTTAGCTTTCTTCGCTCCATACTTAGCTGTGCTTATCAGCAGTAGCATACACGTTAACTCTTTCTTCAACAAGCAAGTGCATCGACGGATTTCCTGCAACTACCTGCAATGCTTCATTAGAAACGGTTCGGTACGCACACGTCACAGACATCAACCCTAGTCTCTGTGTCCTCACCAGTGTTTCCTTAACACTTGTTTTTGGAGTAGCCTCTGCCGGCGCTGCATACAACACTAACGAATTCACTAATGCACATAGCAGCCTTCTTCTGGCAGTCGTTGGTCCTCCTATACGTGGCTGTAATCGCGAGAGTTTATTACATTTAAAACTGAATATTCTATCCATAACGTTAATAACTTTTTTAGAAATATGACCAAAATAGGTGGAAAAAGCTTTTGTTTTGGGTTTGTGATTATATATTGTGCTGAGAAAAAAATATATTGCTTTTTCATTTTTACGACAGTACACAAAATCAGGCGAAATTAATTTAGGTCGAACAATTTGTTAACAGTAAAATACGCGAAAGGGGAGAAGACAAACAAACAGTACGGAAGTGCGAAAAGTCTTTTAGAAATAGAAAATATAAAAAACCACTTATGGAAATAACTTTCTTGATAGCGAAGCGAAAGAAACATCAAACTATCGGCGAGGAATTAATCAAATCATGCCTACTAAAGGCTCCGCAGATAATATTAAGAGAAGAATCAGAACAGAGAATGAAGTCGATTTTTCTTTGAAATTACATTATCAGGCGTAGAATGAATAACATTGTTGCAGACATAAAATCACAAATCATAAACAAAGTAAAAACTTTACCATTTTTTACCATAAGTTGCGATGAATCCACAGACATCGTTAACTGTACATAGTTAAACATTTATGTTTGACACGTCAGTAAAAATCAAATTGAAGAAGAGATTTTGTACTCCCAATTTCTGACTGCCCTTGTTGAGTTAATCATAAGATATATTTGATTCTATTTCTGACTAAATAAAAAATATGATTTGGTTTGTAATAAAATCATTGGATTTTGCTCTGTTGGGGCCATTGCAATGATAGGAGCACGATTAGGTTTAGCTTAAAAACTGAAGAAAAAGAATTCCACACTGGTTAACATGCACAGTTTTATTCATCGACAACCTTTGGCTTCAAAAACATTGCCACAGGATTTACGTGCGAGGCTGTGCACTACATCAAGAGGAGCACTTTGAACAGCCGATTATTTACTTTACTTTGCAAGTATATCGTTTCTGACCACAATGTCGTTCTTTTCCACACATAAGTACGCTGATTGCCCAATCAACATGCTGGGATGTCTTTATGAGATAGAAGAGGCTATGAGTTGAAGACGTCTGCCAGTTCAAAGAAGAAAACAATGAACAATTTCAAAGAGTTTGGCCTATTTGACTAATAAATTTGAAGCCTTCAGTTAGTTAAATTGAAGCACCAGGGCAAAAACTCAGCCTTAATTTGTAACAATGATTATATTCAGGCCAGGGACCAGAATTGGAACCGAAGCGAAAACAAGAAAAACCGTTATTTTTGCCGGAACTAAAACGGGAACCGAACCTATATTCTTTTTGGTTTCCACGAGAGACTTGCCCGTTGATAAAAGCTACTTTACCCCACGTATTAGAAACTGACATGCAACAGATCACCTGATATTTCACCAGATCACCTACCTGCCAACTGACCTAGACACCGCGATTGGTCTGCTATACTCTTTCTTAAAGAAGATTTGGAACAAAGAAAACTTGCCACAAGAATGGATAGAGGGACTTCTCATCTATTACCCACGAAGGAGGACAATAGTTAGTGTTGGAAAGGAATCACCCTACTGTCAATTACAAGTAAAGTATTGACGTGGGTGATACTTAACAGAATCAAAGTACAAGTGGAATCAGAAATAAGGAAGCAGCTATCAGGGTTTATAAGTCATCGATCTTGTACCGACCAAATTAATACGCCTCGCTTATTATTATTAAACAGTTAAATGAATTTATCACTAGCCTCCATCTTATGTTCGTAGATTTTGAAAAGCCCTTCGATTCCCTTTAAAGGCCCCGTATGAGGAGAACCCTGCAGAAATACGAGATACCGGAGGAGATAACAAATGTAATTAAAGAAACATACAACAACTACACATGTACATCACGAAACGCAGTCAAGTCAAGTCAGGAGTTCGTCAAGGATGTACTCCAACAATATTTCTATTGATTCTGGAAGAGGTGATGAGGAAAGTCACGGATAGAAAAAAGAGGAGCATACAGTGGAAACTGACTGAACGACTGGAGGATCTAGATTTTACAGATGATATCTGCTTACTCTCGCAGAACCATCTTAATATGGAAAAGAAACACCAAAGCCTCGAGTGCGAATCCAAGATGAGGGCCTGAAAATAAACTCCTCCAAGACAATGCTTATGAAGATAAACACAAAAGAAGATTATGAAGATAAACATGTAACTTGGGATCATAGTGCCCCATGATGGTGTTGTAGCTGCAGATGTTAGACCAAGAATCCGAAAGGCAAATGGGGCCTTCATTCAGTTGTGACTTGGAAGGTCACCTCCAAAATCAACAGGAGCTTGCAGGTTTTTCTGAATAGATGCCCCAGAAAAATTAGCCGAATCTTCTGGCCAAATGTGAATTCTATCGAAGAGCTTTGGAACCAAACAAGAGAGAAATCCATCTCTATTCAATTCAAGAGAAGAAAATGGAGGTGGATTGGTAATACGCGCCGAATAAATCAGGATGCTCTGGAGTGAAAAGTTTTGTTCTGGAATCCGCAGGCAAAAAGGAAACGTGGAAGAGCAAAGACATCATGAAGAGGGACTGTGGATGAAGAGGCAAAGAAGGAAGGAACGACCATTGCAGAGCAGAAAGTTGTCGCTAGCAATAAAGGGCGCTGGAAATATTTCGTCCAAGCCCTATGCTCTGGATAAGAGCGAATTAAGTAAGTAAATAATAATAATAATAATAATAATAATAATAATAATAATAATAATAATAATAAACAACCTTTATTGGCATCATCCATACATGAACAATTAAAGGTAAATAGTAACAAAATAATTAAATCCAAAGCACCAAAATAAAAATAATAAAAATTCAAAATAACATTTACTTTACACCTTTCCCGATCATAAAAATAAAAACCCACACTTATCTTGGGGCCCGTGTCTTATCTTTCCTCCCAAACTCGACAGAAGAGACTTGGCTATACATCTTCGCATATTATATCCAATTCCCCCCTTCCCTATTCCTTTCCCCTCTGCC
>WYDF02286964.1:0-16602 GCA_009867245.2 Adranes taylori
ATTCGCATAAAAGGAGCCTTCCACACCAGAATCCAAGAGCCGCAATTTTCGAGCTGTTGTCTTTGGATGGCTGCGAGAAACCAATCGCGCCAGTTCAAGGTTATAATTCTGAAATAAGACCTGGTCAATTCCTTTTGATCAGCGAGAATGATCGCAACCAGTGTTGATCTGATCTTAACAAATAAAAGCTTAAGTATCAGACGACACATCTTCTGCTGAATCTTTCGATTCCCAAATCATTATCATTTTCTTCCACTCTTTTTCTCATTTCATTATGTCCCATTGACCGAGTCCTGATGCGAAGACGAGGGGATCGACGAGAGGAGAAGAAGAAGCTCGCCAGAAAGTATCGAACACACGAGAACAATAAGAACGATCCAACACAAACTCCAGTGATCACCAATCATGATCGTCGTCCTTGAACTCCACGCCTTATATCAAATTCTCCCGAGCCTACACCAGTGGTCTACGAGCAAGAAGATCTCCCGTCAGCACCAGGGTCCCCCATACCACCTACCGCTCCAGGCGATGTTCCGCTCCCTGGTAAGAGCTGGCTGTAGCCGGTAACAGAAGAAGACCGCCCCCGACATCTTTTTAGATATTACTTCGGCGATAGCGAGTAGAAACTCAATCCATTCCCTCATCACCAATTCTCAATAGATTTCCACTTCAGTACGCATCAACAAGATCTCGTCATCGTAATCCATCCACAAAAATTCTACACCTTCGATATCCATCACAAGAAGCCTATTATCATAAAATTTCAATACATTTCTACACCTGAGCGCATATTTATGAAAATCCTACGCCAACAACACATCGATAAGGTTCTACATCGCCAATGCTCCATTCGATCTACGTATTATTCAATCAAGAGTCATTTATTTAATCCCGTCAACTTCAACGTCGTTGGTACAGAAGAGAAGTTTCGTTCCAAAACCTCATAGATGAATAAATCTAATACAATATAATATATACAATCATATTTAGTTCGTCATGCTTTATTATTTTGAATGGAAGAAGAGAAATGGATCAGCCTAACAAATTTTGAATTATATTTAGAATCAACATTATTGTCAGTTATTTAAAAATCGCGCTTCGAGTCATATATTTGCAGTTATAAATACTAGAACAATAAACCAAACTGTTTAAACTTGTTATTGCCTTTCTGTGTTTATCATATACTGAATCTCATGCTAGAGCAAAATATGTTACAAACAGAAAAAATATAAAAAGCAGTATAGTAGTTATAAACAAGTTACGATCCTGCTTTGGTTAAGTCACTAAAACCAGTAACAATCTTTCAGTTTTTAAGCATCCAGCATGCGAGAGAGATAGGATCGCAGGAGATAGGAAGTAATAATTAACAAATTATAAACATCAAACTTACACAACGCACCCTGTTTCTGCAGACTCTTTTGAATTTCTTATTTTCTCTTTTTTCTCACATTTACATTTATAACCCTTTCCCTATCAACAGTCACGTCGATGTAACTAGGAGAAAACCGATGTCAATCAACAAGCCTACCAGAGAATTTATTACTAACCACTGGATCGCCGACAAGGATAAGTTCGGATATAATGGTAACATATGGATATAATGGCTGATCGACAACTTAAAACTGCAACAATTATTTCTCTCCCATAAACATTCATAAATAAGGCGGTATGGTCGTTATATAAAGAGAGTAATAACAAAACCACGATCCTGTTTTTACAAGATAAATATCTGTAACATAATTGTGGCGCCCAATCTTGAGAAATTTTCAAATCGCTATAGTTTTCCTCCAAATACACCTGCGATGCAAATCTATTCCCACTATGCAACAAGACTGGCTTTGAGGTTTATTTTTGACGAATAAATGAATAGGCGACATTCAGATTAATTATATTCGATTTCAAAACACTTTAATATTTCTTTAACATCATTGCAAGGAAAGGCGAGAATTTCGTTTTTAGAGAAAAATTTGGTGAATTCTCTCTCTCTCTCTCTCCCCTCTCTCTCTGTCTCCCCCCCCCCCCTCTCTCTCTGTCTCTGTCTCTCTCTGTTTCTCTCGGTGTTTGTCCTACGAAAATGACGTTCCGAGTGACAACATGTTCTTTTGAAAGCATCTTTTGAAAAGACCAGGTCATTCTGGTCGTTCTAAGAGAAAGGTTGGGGTTCCTCAATAACAGATAAATCCGAAGTAGATTTGTCCTTAGGAGGTAATGTGTTCTCAGAATCATCCTGAGTGATCATTCAAATTGAAAGGTGGGTGAGCAACTGGATTATTCAGGACTATGAGACACTGAACAAATAGCAAAATTTTAGTTTCGCTAAGATATTTTTTGTTTATTATAACGGTGGATTTTATTACATACTAAATAACGTCAAACTACGAGTAGTTATTAAAGATTATTATGAAATGATGTCGTTTAAATTAGGAATTAGGATTGACTTATGTTATTTAAGAGTACAGGAAAATCATAGGTAGAAAAATCAATAATCTAAATGACATATGCTATTTAGTCAGTGCGCTCGTATATAACAGTGCAGAACAGCAAGTTTTGATCACATGTGCTAGATAAGTACGAATTTGTGTGATGAAATTTGACAAGGCTGTTAGATAGACAAGACGGTTGGAAATATCGCAATGGAAGGAAAGAGCTAACAACTGGAGTAATTTTGGAGATGCCGGACGACCATTGGTTGAGCGCTTTTGGACCAATTGTGTAAGAGAAACACCGAAATGATATAAGAAATTGACAAACGATTCTAGAGGTTTTTCAATAACAGCGGCGGTTGGCATTCTCTTGTTGTAAGCCTCAGTACAAAAATGTATAATTAAAAATGAAATGTAATTCAGTTTAGTTTCATTGTGAGTGTATAGAAAAATGGCTGAATAGTAAGTTTTTAAAATAAAATTACCATATTTTTAACGATATTGCATGGCTACAATATGAAAAGATCAAGTCGCCATCTTGCTAAGTAAGAAATTCCTGAATGTTATAGAAAATCAGCTCCTTCATCGCAGCTGAATTAAGTATGAAGAATTTGATCAATTCATGTAACGAAAGAAACAATTTTGATTTGAGCATAAAATCGAATATCGTATTGGGCATGACAACCTTATACAACACCAGAGGGGAGGGCGAGATTTCCTGAGGCCGACCACGACAAAAGAACAGAATTTCACCTTCAGGATTTTTTGGTACATCAGGAATGAAGAACTGGGGAGTTTTTACTAGTTTTTAATGATGTTTACTTATTCTTAAAGATTTTGTTCCGAAATTAGGATGTTGGATGGCCATTGGCTTAGGAAATATAAATGCTATATTGAAACCTATCACATCTACCCAACAGAAATAAAAGTAGGTTGTGTGGATTTGCGGTTCACGCTACATCAAAGGTATGCCCAAATGAATTGAGTGTTTCTTACCATTAAACCACAAACGAAGATCTTTCTCTTACCTTTTGATCCCCAAATTTTAACCTGAAATAAAGAACATGCACTTTTTTTCGCGAAATCATCTATGGTGTTCTTTGGTGTTGACTTTTTGGTGTCGACATTAACTTTAACTTTGGTGTTGACATCTATGGTGTTAACTTTAACACATATAAATCAAGTATTGTCAGGGGAAATAAGACAATCTTTTGGAGCTGAACAAGTTACAATAATATTTCGTACATGCTGGCTCCATGATGTCAAATTTTTATAATTACCACATTTAATTAAATTATATATTACCAATATTTGGAGTACCTTAATTCTAGAACAGCGGTGATCAATAATCAAGTGATCAAAAATTAAAACTACGGCAATTGTATACAAATAATAGTAATGGTTTGTCTATTTACAATGCTTTGCATTTGTCTTAGACCTTTAATCAATTGTATTAATTGATTGTTTTGTTTTTTGCTTAATACCGCATTTGACGCGTGCTGGTTTTAATTCATATAAGAACTTTGTATAGTAATATGCAATTACAAGTTCAAATGCTAATGTAACAGCTTGTTTTGATATACTAACATATGAAATTGATATGTGTTACTTAGTGTATTCTAATTACATCACTTTATGCAACGATTGTTTTTATAAACATTTGTAATACTTTTGCTTGCGCTAGAGAATTCTTTATTAAGTGATTTTAAAGAGGATATCTTTATTTGTGGGAATTAAATATTAATACTAAATAACTTATCTATCTATAAAACATGAAATTTTAAATATATGAAATTTCATTTGAAATCATATCAATAGAAAAATACGATACATGAAATAACATAATATTTGTGGAAATAACTGAGAGTATGGGAAACATTTGACGTAGTTCTCGTCCTCCAGATATTCCCTGTATTTTAACACAACTTTTTATCATGTACTATCAACAATACATTTAAATGCTTTCGTGGAATTATGTGGGATTATAATCACCTTAGTGATTATCTTCCATATAATACCACATGTTTGAAAGCCAATAAAGCTTTATTAAAACATTGTCCAGAGATATTTCGGAGTATAGCGGCCGTAGCTTCCATCCTCCAGATATCCCTGTTAGCATTAGCAATATGTTATATGAATACAAATGAAATATAACTATAAAATGATTATATAATATAGAGTAAGCAATCTCATGGAGTCTACAGATTTGAAGAATCTGTAGTCTCCAGATATTACCCTGTTTACTCATTAATAGGCGCCATAATATCTAACTAAAAACACGAGTATAGTCACGTTTGTTTGCAAAATGTAAAATAAGTGTGACATACAAAAACCAGGAACCTGATCTTATTTAGCATATTGATACATGTTTAAACCAGACACGACCCTTGCTTACACTCATTCTTAAAATACAAGTTTTGCAAGAAATCCTGATAAGATAGAAATTTACGAGTAAAAATCTATAAGAAATAAGACAAAAATCCTATGAAGTTTTTTGTTTGCAGATCTGTGTAATCTTAAATATAATTATACGAAACAATTTTATGTAGTGGTAAAGGTGGAATGGTGGAACGATGAATATGAATGGAATCATGCAAGGAGGGGTTAAAAAGGGGTGCAGGGAATTGTAATTAAGTTGAGAACAGAAGGTGGGGATGAGGATGTAAGGAAATGGGTTTTTTATGGATTGTGAGACATAGGTACGGAAAAAATTGTAAGGAGCAGGAAATAAAGAAAGGAAAGGAAAAAAAGAATATAGAGATAGACAAAAAAAGGGGAGAAAGGTTACGTGCAGACAAAGCGGGAATGAATGGGATGAAATTATGGACAGATGGTTCTGGCGAGGAAATAATGAAGAAATTTTATGGGAGGTCACGTAGGTAGCAAGTCTATATAAGTGTAGCAGAAAAATTGTTAGCGGCATTTATAATTATAATTTAACGATAGTATTACCCATATTTTATATTGTAATTTTCAAATCAACTTCAAAATTGTTTTTTTAAACAAATTTTCTTAAACCGCAGATTTAAGTTGTACAAAACAATAACTAAGTGACCCACTTAATTTGTCCAATTGTTTTCGTTTATCATTTTGCACGTTGATCAAAATCTATAAATGTACGTATGTACTTAGTCATGTACTTGTCTGGATTATTGAGTGAAAGTCTTATTTTCGCGCATCATCCCTCTGCTAGACGGAGTTTTAGTAGAGTTCCATATTTTGCAGAGAAATAGACCGAACTCAATCAAAAGTTTATTGGTACCGAAACGAGTTATAAAAAGAAGTTTTATCGGGAAAAAATAAAAGCAATACTTTTTCCCTCTCACTCTTTTTCTCTCGCTATTGCTTTGAATTGCTGGCACTTCACTGTGCAGCAACTATCAACTAGGACGACGATAGACGTTCTCTTTTTCAGGTCATTCTTAAGTTACATTTATATTGAACTCTTAAAAGCATACAATTTCTATTACGGAACATCTGTGCACTGTAGAAATTTATAGGCTAATGGAAAAAAGTAAACGTAAAATAATAACAATAAAACGTAAAAATACTAATAAACGTTGCTTTATTATTATTTTTAAAGCTTGTAATACTATTTACAGGTTTTATTATTATTTTAACCTCAAAATTATAGAAATGCATAGGTATTTTATTTTTCAATGTACATTACGTTTACATTTTATTGAACGCAAACTTCAAAACATATCAGATCTGCTTTCGCTATCAAGAGTGTATTGTGTCAGTAATGTCGCTCTTACATAAAACTT
This sequence comes from Adranes taylori, assembly GCA_009867245.2. Taxonomy (NCBI): domain Eukaryota; kingdom Metazoa; phylum Arthropoda; class Insecta; order Coleoptera; family Staphylinidae; genus Adranes; species Adranes taylori. Next base: position 6,191 of record WYDF02286964.1, read on the forward strand.
TTTGTTGATTGCCTGATGTAATCCGAATGCAAATGACGTAGAAGAATATTAGTTGGAGGCGCACGATGTTGCTGTGTATGTGGGGTATAAAAATACAAGAAAACTAATAATAGATCTTGCTATCGAAGAATGGAAGTGCTCATGGAACAAACTGAAGCCCCTTTTGATTTAGAAGACCACGCGATACGAAGTACCTGGCAAGATAATACTATTTTTATACTTGAACTAAGCCTATACGCTGTAATAAAGCATGTTATTGTAAAGATAAAAGTCTTTTTAGTTTACGCATTAAATAAATTAAATGAATGAGGTTTGGAACCCTATATTAAGTCGAACTAATAATACATAGAAACGCATTTACTGCTTAAGAAATACACGTGTCCGTTCACGCATATTATGTAGCAGATAATTATATTATGTTTAGTCTGTAATTATATTGCGTATCACGCACATTAGCTAGAATTGTTGTATATATTACAATTTTCTATAAGAAATATTTATGATAAATAAATAAGAATTATTTATTCCAATTTAAAATATAAACAAAATAAGATTTCTACCGCTGCTAATAAAACGTAAGATAAATACGTAAGATAATATAAATACGTAATTCCGCGTACATTAAGTAGAGTAGTGGAATCAAATTGAACATGCAGCAGAGAGAGATACACTGTCTCTTGCTTTACCGTCGCTGCAGCACATACGCTACCAAATTCATGTTTCCTTTAATGCATCATTCGTACGTACTACAAAAGTACTAACAACTCACTCGTACATAAATGCTAGTACTTTTGTAGTATGTACTAATGCTGCAATAAAGAAAACTTGAATTACTGTTGCCGCTATTACGCACAGATGTGTGGTGTATGATATCTTACGCAGTTAATTCTCTGTAATTTATGTGTCATTGAACTAAACTATAATTAATGTGTTTAGACGATTCGCTAGGATTTACATGTTATTAATAAACATTAGTCGAATTTATCGTTCGCGATTTAGTCCTTTACTTTAGCCTGCCAAACTAAGCTTCAATTCATGTTGCGGACAAGGGCTAATTATTAGTCATCAGATGATGCATCAGAATCACACGTGTCAGCTGATTAGAAGGTACCCTCTACGCTAGAAAGACTGACGAGCATCAACCTGAATTTTACCCAGCGCGTAACTGATACTCCGAGCTACTCCTATTAACGACCGGTGTCACCTGAGGTCCCGTTCACTTAGGATACGTACCCACACGCCACCGGTAACATCAACTAAACAGAAGGAGTAGAAGAAAATTAGTTTCCAGATTCCCGTACAGTCGAAAGTAATTTAGTACTTTTGTAGTACATACAAATGCTGCATTAAAGGAAACATGAATTACTGTTGCCGTTATTACGCACAGATGTGTGGTGTATGATATCTTATTCCTTCTAGTCTCCGTGTATTAGGATTTCTTAATAATTTAATAAATTATTTATATTTTAACTCGCGCGAGTACACTTTTTCTATGAGTACCCGTGACGGGTCAGAACGTAATGTGTTATGACTTTACATAGGTTCTGTGGCAAGAGCTAGAGATACAGTGACCAGCGAGTCTAGCGGTAAGCGTTTGGTAAGCAACATTATATAATTTGTATTTTATTAGTTATACTGCATGTGTTGCTTAGCTTATTCCGTTGTTTTGTATGATAGACCGAATTGCATGTTTTAATTAGCTTGATCCGTAGGATAACCCGTATACTTTAACTCAATATGCATACTGAATGCGCTGATCTGGCCTTTGTATTAGTCAGAGGAGTAGGAAGTCTTTCCACTGCATCCAAAATCATAACGTATTTTGAGACAAGCGAGCGTGATATAATGCAGAACATTGGTTTAACGAATTGAAGTCGGTTATTTCGTAAAATTGATCTCTAACGTATATTGGGAATTGATTAGGATTACATTAAAAATGTATTTCGTTAAAAATAATAAAAATAAAAATATTTGTTTTTTTTTGTTTGAGAACCTTCAAAAGGTGAAGGAATTCCGTGCATCCAACAGTGTGGGACTTTTACCCTAACTAAAACTCCACTCCGTGTTGGGATTCTATATATTTTATGGAGATTGGAGAGTTTGTTTGAATGAGGCTTTAGGATTTATTATCCTCTTCAGCCTGGAACTGGTAATTAATGGAATGCTTTTAGAATTATGGTAAGCTAATAGCTTGCTGATAAGACATACGCTATAGTATTCGCTTTACAGCCAAGGGAACCTTGTATATATTATAGTACTTGCTTGGCTGCGCAAGTGGGTGTTAACCTGAAATAGAATATAAGAAAATAAGGATTTTCTATTTCATTATGTTTATTATTTTTAAATTTTTATTTGCCGTTTTGTTTTTTTTATTATATAGGCGTAGGAATCATCTTGGCACAGTCGGCTTGATTCAAAGATTTTTAGGAGATCCTCAGGGGGTTCCTGCATTGTTTGGATAATTCGAGCTGGCGGATGTGGGAAGAGTCTGCGTGGCAATTTGCTACGGTGGTGACTGGCTTTCCAATTACAACGAAGATTTTGGTAGGCTATTGGGTTGTTTTCTCCATCACGTCGAGTCGGATATTTAGACTGTAGAGATTTTAGGCGATCTGTGATAGGCTCAGCCGAGCAGTGTTCATATAGTAGCGCACTTGGAAATGTAACCTGTGAATTTTTCAAATTATTCTTCATTCACAGGTAGTAAGTTTGTGGGCTTGTTTGCTTGTGCATTAGAAAGTGTGAAATATAGAACAGCTCTATCAGTGGCCTAATGTAGGTTTTGTAAGTGTGATGCAGAGTTTTTGTATGACAGCCTCTATAGCGTCCTCTGAGTGTGGAGATCAGGTTCACGCGTTTGCGTACCCTGGAAAGGATGTAGTTTAGGCCGGAATTCCTTTTAAAAGTTCTATTCAACCAGACACCTAGATAGCAGATTTCGTCTTTTAACGAAATGAGTTCGTTCCAGAGTCGGAGTTTATTGTGGGCGCGGTTTTGATGTTTATTTTTGACTTGGTTGGGATGCTAAATGAAGATGGCTTGAGTTTTACTCAGATTAGGGGTGATGCGCCACTTTTGCGCCCATTTTCAAAAATTGTCTATAAATAACTGCAGATGTCGGTTACAATTTTCGGTTTACCTTTTAGGGAGCATGTCCAATAAGCTGTGTCTTCAGCATACAGAGCACTATGGGTTGGGTGTTGGAGATCGTAGAAGTACATGATGTACAAAAGAGGAGCAAGGACAGACCCTTGTGGTACGCCAGGTCGGATATATATGAATGGATTATCCTAAGTGTATTAGGATGGAGGATATGGAGCTCATGGAGTTTCCAAACTAGCCCAGCATGCCAGACAGAGTCAAAAGCATCTGAGATGTCTAGAAACACTGCCAAAGTGCAATGGCCATTGTTAAGTGCTCTTGTGATATCTGTTTGAAATTTTAGAAGAGAGTCCATAGTAGAGCGTGATGCTCTAAAGTAAAACTGGTTCTCTGGGAGGACTTTGTTCATCTCTAGACTGTTTCGTAGGCGAGATGTGAAGATTAAAAAAAATGTTCGTATAGACAGGTAATATACTAGTCCACGTGCACTCTTTTGCCGGCACGTTACGGAAATTGTATGGGTTGTACGATATCCTCGGTAATCTAACCAATTACACGCCAACGAATCGTAATCGCCAAATAGAAATAATCGGATCATAGAAATATGTCTTGATAAATACATCTGAATAATGCCAGAGTGTTAATTAAACTGAATAGGAAAACTAATTTTCCGTTTGTCGCTTCACATATAAGTTTCTTATGCAGAATGTCTTGCGGATAATATGAACTAATAATTTCATTCCGAAAATATAAGGTAGAGAAATGAAGATAGAAAATCACTTGTAGAGCTTCGATAGTCACGTTTTCTATAGTTAAAAAGTGTTAAAGTATAATGTGAATTTTTGGTACGAAATTTAGGATTGCCTTTTATCGCTATTATGCATACCACATTTATGCGCGCTCGGGCAATAGGTTCCGGAACATATTTACCTAATTTATCTTTTTCTCGTATAACAAATTTTACTTTAATTAATGTAGTTATATAGTAGAGGTAAACACATAGATGCGCAATAACGAAAAAATTTAGAAATTTTACTGAGGAAGATAAATAGTATAATATGTACTTGGTTATTATTCGTTATTTAAGTGACTGACATTTATTAATGTTATTTATATTACGCAGATTTTAAAATGTTTCATTCCGTACCCCATTTCAATAAAAATGCAAATAAAAAGCGAGCTAGAAAAGTAATAATTTTTTAGTCTTGCCGATGACGTGAAATGAAGATAACGGCGGTTGTGATTTGATGAAGGATTAGATTGTTTATAGAAACGTCGTATTTGAACTGAAGATGTTGAGATGGAATATGGGAACGTCGACTAGTTACCTTATGTGGTTGAAGGTTTGTATTCATTGGCGGTGTTAAAGATGCCGCCGAGTTATTTCTCTGGTTCCCTCTGTAGTTGGCGTTGCGTTCTCTTTCTGGTCCACGTGTTTTACATCACGTAGTTGAAGACAGTGACTGGGGTTGTTTGGTCACTTGGCGGCACGTCTGGAATGATAATCCGACATCTAGCGATTGGCTGGCGTGATTGTGTAGTCTTTCTGTTTTCGTCGGCGTCGATCTGGTATGTGTTCACGAGGTTAGAGATGTCGCGAAGAGGTGTTTTGTATAGAGAGGACGAAAGAAATCAGTGTAGAAAAGAATGGTTTAGTTATATAAATGACAAGTGAGAAGAATATATATGACCCCTGAAAGTAGAATATATATATATATATATATATATATATAATGTGGAATATGTTAAACGGAAATATGTACAGACAAGTTATGAAAAGAAACGATACCAATATCAAAGTATCGGTATTAGAGAATATCTCTAAACGACGTGGTTATGAAAATAATCTGAGCGAGAAGCTCTGAACGAAATAATTTGAGCGAAAATGGAAGGTGATGAAGGATATGATCAACAAATTAGCCACAGAAGTATGTGGGATTAATAAAGCGACATGAAATAGGAAACAAGCAAGATGGAGGAATGAAACAGTAAAGGAGACAGAGAGAGTCAAGAAGAAATTCCTTAAATCCAAAAGGGCTGAGAATAAAGTGGCCTATATATAGGCAAAATAAAACAGCAGGGAGAGAACTCACGGAAGGAAAAGAGGAATATTGTGAACAATTTGGAAGGTAAGTAAAAGAAAGTTATAAGGAAAATGAAAGACAATTTTGGTATGTGGTTGAAGCCTTGAAAGGTAAAAGGGGGAAGTAAATTAGAAACATCAAGGACAAGAATAGCAAACTGCGAACTAATATTAAAGACATTCTAGAGGTGTGGAGTGAATATTATGCAGAGGCCTTGAAGAGGGTGAAGGAGAGTAACCATGAAGAGGGTGAAGAGAAAGGAGGGATCAATTTGAGGGAAGTAAAAGATACAATCTAGTCAATTAAGACTGATAAAGCAGCAGGCTGGAATAATATTTATTCCGAGTTTGTGAAATTTAGAAGAAAGGAATTAGAGAAGTAGATTTGGGGCCTCTTCAAATTGGTATGGATCTATGAAAAAGTATCAGAAGATTGGAAACAGAATATCATAGGTCCCATACACAAGAAAGGAAGTTGAACCGATTGCTATAATTATAGAGCCACATGCTTAACAGTATTTTTCAGAAACTACACTGATCTATAATAGAGAGGATACTTTGGCAACAAATGGAGCAGGAAGAACAGGCTGAATTTTGACCTAATCGATAAACACAAGGCATAATATTCTATCTAAGAAGCACTGCAGAGAAGGCCCTAAATAGGAAAGGAGACTTATATGCAGAATTCATCGATTTGAAATCGGCCTTTGATAGAGTACCAAGAGAACAGCTTTGAATGGCTCTGTAGAAGACACATGTTACCCCTAAATTGATCAAGGTAATTTAAAGTCTGTATAGGAGAGTTCTAGGCATAGATGGCCAAGCCTTAAAGAAATTTACAATAGAAAGAGTGGTGAAACAGGGCGACGGGCTTAGCTCTCTACATTTTATAATATTTATGGACCATGTTATCAAACAATGTAAGAGGCACTAGTAAATGCAAAGTTAGGAACATTAACCTGGGACGAGCATATATATATATATATATATATATAGGCACTAGCAGAGGCAGATGATATTGTTTTTCTGGCGAAAGACAGAGACAAACTACAAAGTACATTAATGGGGATGAGCATTTCAGGGCAGAGGGATGGAAATCAATGCAAGTAAGAGCGAATTTGTGCACTTCAGTTGGAAGGAACAAAAAGATCTTAACATCGAGTGACAGAATGCGATCTTAGACCAGGTTCAGCATTTTGAATATTTGCACAGCATCATAACAGCAGAAGGGAAAGTGGATCCCGAAATAAATCATAGGAACCATAAAGCTAACAATATATACTACAATATCAATAATACCATTGAAGGAAAGAGAGAAGTTAGCAGGAAAACAAAAATGAGAATATACAAATCTCCCATCGCTGATGTACTGATCTGAAAGCTAGACATTACAAAAAAAATTATAGAGTAGACTTATTGCCAAGGAAACGAGGTTCCTACGTAAAATGGTTATAAAGATAAGAAGAGATACGGTCAGAAAGACGAGGATAAGGGAAGAGTGCCTCAATCAAGAACCACTGTTTGGTTTAATTGAAAGGAAAGACCTTGGACGGTTACGACACCTATTGGAAGAATGGAAGAGGAAAGGAAGCCCAAGCAAGTGTTTGAGGCCTGACCTGATGGAGGAAGAGGAAGGGGAGGACCCAGGTTGGAATGGATGAATATGTGTTCAATCTTTCACGCAGGAGAGGAAAGACTTCACCGGAAATAAGAAGATTGGTAATGGACTGGGAAGTGGTTTGCTTTACTAAAATCCTGCTGGACTTCCACTAAGCTCCGCCTCTTAGGGCGCTCATTTTAGCCGCTAATTAGCAACGTGAAGATGTTCGAATTCGCATCAACAACAATCAATAGTCGAAATACAAGTATGTCTGGTTTAAAATGCACTAAAGGAATTGCAAGCGTGAAGCTGTAATTATACACATCAATAAATATCAATAATCGAAATTAAAACGCACTAAAAGAATTACCAGCGTGAAAAAGTAATAATTAGCGTCAATAATCGAAATTCAAGTATGTCCGATTTAAAAGGCACTAAAGGAATTGCAAGCGTAAAAAAGAAATAATGTGCGTCCAGTATATTTGATTTTTAATACCAGTATATCTGATTTAAAATGCACTAGAGGAATTGCAGATGTAAATGTTATATTCTGAAACGTTTAGTTCGCATACAAAGGGTGAATTCAGTTTAATATGACACTCGTTACAATATACCTTAATACACATAAAATTGTGTTTAGCAGTGGTTCCCAATTTTTTCAGAAGTGCGGAACACTGTTATACACTTTTTTTGATAAAACACTTAATTACAAAATGAAATAAGTTTTATTGCAATAATGTACATAGTTATAATTTGAACTATATATATTACTTGAACTGTACATATACTGGTGTCCCAATATTGTGTCCAATTCCAATTGCTCTTTTATCATATTATATGGAGAATAATTTCCAAAGCAGAAGTGTCTAGGGCTTTAAACTACACCAACTAAAAATATTTTCATGTATACAGGCTGTTCCATAACTGTAGGCCGAACACAACACACATTTTTGAAATGGAATGCTATACGTTTTATTTGATAATTCGATTCTACGTACTTTTCATAACTTTCAATCTAAGGCTTGGTAGGTCTATACCAGGTGTTTCAAAAGTTATGGCTAGTTTTATGCCAAAATTTTGGTAATTTGAACTGCTTGTATCTTAAAAGAATAAAATATATTTGATCTGTTTTTGGACTCGGTAATTCTACTACACCCTCACCTTTTACACGTATAGAATATATTGCATGTTATTGAAAATTGTATACATGGTGAACCAAAACGCGAAGTAGGGTATTTTTCAATTTCTTTAAATCGATTTGTTTTTAATACAATAACTTACAGTAGTAAGAACCGAATTTAGATTTAAGTGTACTGTTTCAATTGCATAACCATGAAACATGTTTGTGAATATGCTCTCATATGCTCAAAAAATTTATCAAACAACTTTGGGACTTCCTTATGTTCCTGAAACATTCTTCAGCAAAATTTCATAATAGTGTGTAGTTAATTGGAAACAACGCTTACCAGTCATACTAAATCTTTGTGTAATCCTGTTTGCAGTGGATTTCACTATCATTGTACGATTTTCAAATTCTTACATCGAAGTAGCCGGATCATTTTCAATATGTTGTTTTTCCGTCGTAGTCCACATGTATTCTTCTTCTTCTTCCAGCGCAATTTTATCGTTCATCGGTCTTTTTTCATGTGGAGCAAAGACAGAAAATGGATGCTGGTGCTACACAGACGCCTAGTTAGTCTAAAAATTTAATTGTATAGAAAATCTGACAAAATGTCATTTTTTAACGATTTCACGTGTATCTTGTTTTAAATGTTGTTATCTTATTCTAAAGTATTTATTTTAATATATTTTACTGTTTTGCTTTGAGACTATAGATTCCACAAATCGCGAAACCTATATAATAGTGAATAGTCTGAAAGAAAGCTCATGTCATCTTATTAAATACTCTACTACATGATTTTACTTTATTCTCGATTTACTGTTGCGGAAAATTCCAACTTTTCTCTCTCAAGTGACACTTCTTTGTGAAATTTTGTGCTTGTAAAACTGTCAGGAAAAATACAAAGAATATTACATTAGTAGGAACAGTTTTCCTCATAGAACGCGAGTTTTTGATACAAAATCTATCGAAGAAAAAAATTTACTTGAATAAAATATTAATATTTTATCAGTGGTATCACAACAATATTTTCTTAGCGTTGTAATTACTACTTGTAACCATTAGCATTAGCAGAAATAATTTTTCTCTATCTTATTTTATTTCAGGTAAGAATATTGCATAAAAACAGATCTGGCGTTAGAGACTCATGTGACTTAGATGAAGATTAAATATAGAGCCCAGGTATTTATTATTTATTATAATATTCGCTAAAATTTGTCTGGATGAAGACATTTTTGAGCTGATTTTTTTCATAGATACAATTGATTATATTAACTTCAAATTTACATATTATTACACCGAGGGACCCATACCTCAAGAATTATCTATTTTCTAATTAAAGTATTTGCGAGCCGGCAAAAAGGCGTGAAAACAGAAATTAATAATAAGTTCAAAACAATACTAGTAGCGACCCTATCTGATGACACAAAAACTATGTGTGAGCATGCGAGATTGTGACACATATAGAATCATTTGTTCTTTGAAAACTCATAGCTTGTTAGTGTAGTGGGCTAAACAACCGACCGGAAATCGAGAGAACCGGGTTCGATTCCCGGATGAGCTAAATTTTTTCAGAGATACAATTGATCATATTAATTTCAAATTTATAGAAAAATATTAAGTCTGTCTAGTGTCCTTAAACTCATATTCAATACACTTGTTGTTTGTCGAACTTAGATTTCTAAGATCTAACAGCCTCAAATTTATGTGAAACATTATTTTTGACACCAATATTCAAAATACTTACAAAGAACTTCCACAGAAATTAATTTTATGCCTAGTCATCTCTCAACTAAACTCTTCGCTCTTGTGGTTTACATGTTATATATTGAAATGAAAACATGCTTGAATATCACTAACAATTTCTTTAGGATTCTTGAAGTGCTTTCTTGTGCAATTAAAGTTAAGGAGTGTTGAGGGTTCAAGCTCAATCGATGTTTAACCATTCTGAACAACTTTCAAACTTAGATATCCAATTATTCCTCTGTAGATTCACAAATATTCTAAATTTTATCAAAGAAAGAATTAGAAAAACAAAATTTTCAATATGTGAAAATTAGAATTTATAATTGATTAATCCTCCAATGATATTAACAAAAAGTTTTCTGAATGAGATGTTTAATGGTCTTGGTCTAATTATTTTAATTCAGGCATCAATATCCGATAAAAACATAAACCCTGAAAGAATTTTAAAAGTTTTGATTCCATTATGCCCATGTTTACATCCTTAGATTCCATTATGCCCACTTGTATCGATGGGTTGTATAGACTGTATATGAGGGTGATGAATAGGAGATTAGAAGAGGAACTGTGTGAAAAGGAAATTTTATCCGATACTCAAAGTGGCTTTGTTAGGGCTAGAGGAACGGTGGATAACTTAGTAATAATAAATTATGTTATGAATCAAGAAATTGCAATGAGGAAGAACAGGTATCTGCTGTTCATTGATTTAAAGGCTGCTTTTGATAGGATAGTGAGAGAGAAGTTGTGGGTGAGAATGAAGGAAG
>WYDF02286975.1:0-16597 GCA_009867245.2 Adranes taylori
GTAATAATATGAAAGATGGTAAAAAGAGGCGATTTCGTTTTGTTTTTTTTTTGCTCTTCGCGATGGGGTAATATCAAGTCTTACACAAAAAAATAAAATATTTTGGGGAATGATTAAAAAAGTTCCCCGACCGCTGAACTAGAGATACCTTATTCTAACAGCGTTTGGACCAAGTAGATAGATTTTGATCAGCTGGAATTTCACTGTTTAGAACCAATTGAGTATTATTTTCCTTCTATCACTAACACTATTTGATCAGTATGGCGTGATTTAAACAACATGTGGTGGCTCTATCTAACTTAAGCAGCGACAAAGATGGCATTATAGAAACTAACTATGATATTCATTCAATTAATATGTCCAGGTTACCTTAACAACAAATATTGTCATAAAATTTTATCTGAAGACGTGTTTTTATATTACAATGTACAGTTATATGTTATTTTATTATACCTTTTTTTTTTTATTTTTCAGGGAGGTTATCCAGCCAAACTGAAAAAAGTTCTGATTGTAACCGCTCCACTCTGGTTCAAAGCCCCATTTAAAATATTGCGTTTATTTGTGCGCGAAAAACTTCGTGAACGTGTCTATACTGTATCACTGGCTCAATTATTAACCCACGTGCCTAAAGAATCTCTACCGATCCAATTGGGTGGTTCAGGTGGATCACACAGTGAGGATCACGATGTATGGCTTGCGGAATGTTATCAACGCCATTTAGGGAAACAAGCGGAGTTGCTTGTGTCGTCAATGTGCGACACAACCACTACGGTTGGTGGTTTTGTCGTAGAGGACGTACATGATATTGAAGACAATAATCAACTTGATCGAGATGGACAGTCATCAGAAAAAGAAGGTATGCAAACTCATTAAACTGGTACTAAATTTATATTTTTTTATAAAATTAATATTATTTCTGTCTATTTAGCGAAACATAGCTCTGCTTTTTTAAGTATCTCTTTAAGATTGTTTCTAACAAATCTAAGTTTTGTTTTTCTCTTATTTGATTACTATTCTACTTTAATATGTCATTATACTTGTGATTTCTTTCCAAGTTATCTATATTAGGCAAGCTTATAATTCCGGACCAGGAAGTTTCCTTGTCAGCACAATCCATTACCTTGGTGACTTCTTTTATGGCATTTTCCCTAGCATCATTCTATTATCTTGTTTATTTTTCAGCGGTTACTTAATGCTGCAATGAAAATGTCTTTAATCTCATAACCAAATGAAGTAGTACTTGCGATTGATTTTTGGCTACTATTTTAAAAAGGAATGTACTACATGACTTGAAGATTATGAACCAGCAGGTGAAGAATTGTGGACAGCTTCGTCTATTTTAATTTATTACAACAAAATACGATACCTAATAATAGACCAATATTTTTAAATTTAGTGTTCTCCAATATAGAAAATATTCAAATATATGCAAGCGATGATAATCTACTGGATAACAGTGAACATAATTTAGGCTACATGTGCATTGTTCTCTTTGAGGAGCAAAAATTAGCATTGAAATACAAATTTTCGTAGAAGGATTTTGTTATCACTGACTACGATTCAGTACATTGCTTTTTCTCCGGTATAGATTGGGAATCTATTATTCAAATTGATTTGGATAGTTATGTTAATGTCAAAACATTTAATTTATCGAGGTGTGCAACGTGGGTAAATAAGAATTTACAACTACTCATATGCAACAAATAATTAGCTCACAAAGAATATTAAATCACCAATTCAATCGAGATGTATAACAAATTCATTGGGTCTAAATGCAAGGTCTAAATCCAAGATACTGAATGATATATGTTTTAGTCAATACATAAATCGCATTGAATCCGCACTAAATAGATTTTGGTACCCGAATAGATTTTGGAACTACTTCAAAGAAAATACAAAATCATCATCTCGTCCAAATTATATGTTTTATTAAAATATAATTAACATATACAACGGAAGCGTATATTAAATATGAATTCCGGAGTTACAGATTCCTTTCTAGTAACAGATGCTGTACAGTTTAACTTCGGCAACATATCTGATTCTGAACTTTATGAGGCAATGTCGAAACTTGATAACAATTACTAAAGTATGGAAGTGTACAAAATGTGTTAATAAAAGTAAGGTTATAGGGTTCTTTTGCAATAAAAAATATGAGCCACAAAATTGTCAAACTAATAATGTCCAGAGTTATAATGCCCAAACTAATAATGTGAGATTTGAATCGCTACCATAAGGGAGTAATAGTACAGAAACTGATGAATCATTAGAATGCTGTGATGGATTCGCTTGGAAATCAATTATGACTGCTGTCAATTTGTCAGCACAGGCTATATATACCACAATGTATCTAACATTACAGCTAATCATAGTAATCATGAAAAATGCAAAACATAGGAGCTCGATCTTACACAAACAATGAATGTTTCAATGTCTGAACTGCTAAAAGCCAAAGACATCATCATAGAAACAAAAATGATGTTGTACTAGCGAAAAATGCTCTTATAAAGGAACTACGAAGGGAGATGGAATTATTAAATGGAATAGCAAATGATAAGCGGAGCAAGATGTTAGAAGACAATGCTGTGACTGACAAAGGCCTGCGAGATAATAAACAATTGTATGAACTTAATCAACATAGTGGTGAAAAACTCCAGCATAAAAATCAAACAGTCTTAATTATCGGGAAGTCCATTAAGACGCGTGGAGTCCAAGATCCTAATTCAAACACTTGCATGGGCAGTGAAAAGACAATCAGCGTTGATTCAAGATCAAGAATCATCAATCCTGCTAAACATGTACAGCAGACAAATCAGAACACAATCTACAAAAAATATATAAATACCGATGGCAACAACACTTCATCAAGGACAAGGTAAAGCAAACAAAAGCAAGATCTACATCTGAGAATACTGAGAACATTGGACATCATCAAATGAGCGGTATGGATAATAATGGCCAAGATTTAGAAAATTTAAGTACAAACACAAACACTGATGCAGCCAATGAGTGGATAGTAGTTGGAAAAAAGAATAAATCAAAAAGAAAAATAATCATAGGAAACAAAATTGTGGATAATCTCAAAGCATAAAGATATCATTAGCTCTCCTGAATTCTGGCCCAGAAACATAAGGATAAGTAGGTATAATTTTCCTTTTCAAAGACGACCGATGACACGTCAACCGCAATAACAAATACTACACAGCTAATTCATATGAATGTACAATGCATAAAAAATAAAATCAGTGTCATGTAAGCAGTGATTGAGACTCTACTAGTAGACATCACTTGCATTACTGAACATTGGCTATCAAATGAAGCATCCCATTTCAATTTATTTAATTGAAAATCAGTTAACATCTGCTCTCGAGAAAGATTAAAGCATGGAGGAGTCATGATATGCAAAAATTCGCTACCCTATGAAGAAATACATATTAATAACTTTTCTAGGAAGCTCACTGTGAATTTACTGGTATAAAATATGTTAATAAGTAGGAGTGTATCATAATTGCATGTTGTTGATCTCCTTCTGGAGACTTTAACATATTTTAACTGTTCTAGAATCAATTTTAAATTTATATATCAATTCGTATAACATTTTAATTTGTGGTGACTTCAATGTGAATTTCTTGGGCAGTGGTGACAGCAAGGCATCTGAATTGTGTGATTTTCTGCTATCTTTCGATCTCCAAAGAATGATAACACGACCAACGCGTGGTCAGAATTGTATCGATAACATTTTTGTTAATTTAATCCGAATTTTGTGAACACCGGAGTCATCGATCTCCAAATATCAGACCATTTGAGTCAATTCAACAATTTTACGGTGGAATATGAAACCTTTGGCAAGAGGACAAAACAAATGAAGTTAATCAGGCCAATTACGCTCCGTGTCAAGAACATCTTCTTTAGGTTACTCTCATAGGCACTGCATCGATTGTGTGTGCAATACAAATTTTTCATTACATGATAGAATCAACTGATATGTACAAGAAATTGTAAGAATTTTTAATGAATCATTTCCGTTGGCAAAAATGTGTACGAGAAAATGTGATTCTATAATCAAGTGGTTTAATCAAGAATTAAAAGTCATGAGAGATAAAGTGTTTCTGCTTAATTATCAATGCACTAACTTCGGAACAGATGCATTATTGAAAGAATGCAATATTTTCCGACATAATTATCGTCGACCTCAGAGAAACAAAAAAGAAGGCATTCGAGAAAGTGATCCAGGATCCAACAACAAAACCAGGAAACTTGAAGGGAAATAATGAAGGATAGCCGTATTACAGGTAAGAGTGATTCTCATATAGATGGAATAGATCCTGACACTTTTAGTAATTATTTTGGTGAAATTCCTACCAACATAGTAGCGAGTCTAACTGACTCTGTTTGGGATCCTCGAACTAGGAATATAAATACCCCTCCGACTATTTGTTTCTCATTTCTCATTTGGAATCGCCTCACACAATGATGTAAGGGAAGCCCTTAAAGCGCTGAAGAAAAGAGCAATTTAATGAGCACAGAGCAAAGTTTCAATTTACTAAAGAGCAATGTTGACAACCTGATTACACCAATGACGTGTCTAATAAACGAAATTTTTCATGAAGAAACCTTCCCTGACTACTTAAAAATTGCTAATGTCTTACCCATATTCAAAAAAGGTGATAAGAAAATGATCATTAACTATAGACCAATCTCACTGCTGGCCATTTTCTCTAAAATATTGAGAAGGTAATGTGCGATAAGATCATATGCTATTTTGAAAAGAACGAACTATTTAAGGACAATCAATACTGCAATGCAATGTTGTTTTGGCGGCATTTGATGATGCTATGGTTTCGATGTCGTATTTTTGTGACCTGAGTAGGACATTTCACTGGGTAGCGCCTCTGCATTAAACTAGAGTTATATAACTTTGTCAAGAAAACACGCAACTAATAAAATCTTACGTGATGAATAGAAAACAGAGGGTGATCATAAAGGGATGTGTGCTCTAAGGAGCTTGTAATCGACATGGGGGTCCCTATAGCATCGATTCTAGGACCAATTCTATTTCTAATCTTTTTCAACGACTTTACTTGAAGTGTAAAACCAGATCATAGTGTTTTGTTCGCTGATGATACAACACTCACCGTACTAGGAAACAATAGACAAGACCCTAAAATGGAAGCTAGTTTCATGTATTCAAAGGCGCAATAGTAGTTTACTTCTAGGCCAACATTGATGAGCTATGTTATCTTAGTATGGGACACATGTGCTGATGCCAAGTACATTTTCGCACTACAGAGGAGAGCGATAAGAATAATAGGAGGCATAAGATATAGAGATGGCTGTCTTCTCTTCAGGTATTTAAAGACTATCTTTTCTTCAGGTATTTTCCTCACTATATATCAAAGAAGCATTAATTTATTCTCAAAAAAACAAGAATCAGTAGACATTACACAATGAAGTACATGATCATGACACTCGAAACACACCACAGTATCACGACGGATCATCACCGCCTGACAAAAACGGTTAAAAGATCATTGAGACTGTATAACAGACTACCACCTCAGATCAAGCAACTCCCAGAGCTTACCTTTCGGAAGGTAATCACAAACTGGCTAAAGGCATGTGCCTTTTATTCCATACAGTAATATTGGGTAACCAATTTCGGTGTCGCGCTATAGCTACTGTCTTATATACCAATTACATATTACATTTTTTAGTTCTTATCTGCAGATGTAATTCAGTTAACTTGTTTATTATTCATATTTTTTATTTCTTTGTTTTTTCTTTTTTCTTGCATTACTATTTCTATTATAATTATTATTTCTATTATAATTACTATTTCTATTATTATTTCTAGTATTACTTTTATTATAAAACCTCTCTGTGTTACATACAATTGCAATCCAGGTCCTGATGTTATTTAAGCGATCTTTAAGTCAAGGTATTTTTCCTGATTTGTGGAAAGCATGTTTTATTATACCTATCCATAAGACTGGAGATAGAGCTAACATAGAAAAATACAGAGGTATTCCACTATACCGAAGTTTCTTGATATTTTGCTTACCAAGAAATTGTTATATGCCACTAACACATAATATCGGATAACCAACATGGATTTATTGTGGGCCAATCAGTTCAAACCAACCTTTTAACATTTAAAAACTTCACATTCAGTGCCTTCGAAATTAAGAAATATTTTCATGCAACATATACAGATTTTTCGAAGTTCTTCTATAAAGTTGATCGTAACATACTATTAAGTAAAATGTCGTCGTTGGTTTAGAAGTTTTCTAGATTCAAGAGTTTAGTACGTAAAAGTAGGACTTTTGTGTCGTTTGTGTTAACGGATGACATCGGGAGTTCCTTAAGGATCTCACGGTGGTCCTGTTCTATTTAATTTTTTCATCAACGATATTGTAAGTGCGCTGATTATGACTTCAAAAATATTTATAGTATTAAGTGCGAAAACATTGAATAGCTCCAATCGGATTTGGATAGCATCAGTAACTAGTACAAGAACAATTTGCTACATCTTAATATTAACAAATGTTCTACCATCTCTTTTCAACGTATTAAAAACAGTTTTGAATCTAGTTACAATATTGATATTAACTTGGCAGCAGTAAAATCAATACGAGATCTTGGTATATTATTTGATTCAGAAATGTTCTTTTCGGGTTATATTGGAGTTTTCGAGTGGTATTTGAAATGCGCATAACCTTATTTTGTATATTTTATAGTCAGTTATATTCTATAGAATGGTTTAAGCTCTTGCTTTATATAAAATAAATTATCTTAATTCTTGGTATCGTATCTGATAGTTCAGTCATGTGTGATATTAAGGATTAGTTAGGCTTTAATTTAGGTTAGTTTAATTAAGTTAAAATACTTATAATTTACAAGTAACATATTCTATAATTTGGGAGTGCATTTGTATTGATCCCATTAATAAACTAATTCTATTTTTAGGTGATGAGTAAATAATGCTATTTTATTATGAAGTATAACATATTATTGAAGGTTATCCGGCTGTTTGTAGAAATGCAAATTCGTCTTATGAATTATTAATTTATGATTGCGATTTTTCAAGTCGAATAAGACTTGAAAAATTTTCATTTTTACAAACAGCCGCCTAGTGGCTTAATGAGCAAAGTCGTGTTTTTCAAAATATTGCGACAGTGATGCTCCTAATAACAGATAATTATAAATTGCTCCTTGTTGATATTACACACCTATTACTTATTCTAATTCTAAAAAGCTACCACAAAATTCTAGAAGAGATAAGCAAAATGATTGAAGCCTAACATTTCTTTCTACTTACTGGGAGACATTCTATCCTCTCTCACTTTAACACTCATTTCCTTATACAATTACCTTGTACAAAGGTATATTTTACCGACTTATTGATCTTTTACTTCCTGTAGGGAGTAAAAGATCTACCTGTCTCTATTTTCCTACTTCAGCGACCAAAACTACATAGGAATCAATGGAGAAAATTGGATAAAGATAAACATTCTATGCCTAAACTATTTATTATTAAGAACCATACAGAAGCAGCTTATTGCTGGTAAGTCTGTCGGTTATACTCGGTAGCGCGCACTATGGCCGTCTTTTTTTACTACTTTTGTTATTTGTTTCTCCCATTTCAGGTCGTCCGAAATTATGACTCCAAGGTCACACTGCTCCCTTACTGATTTTAAAGGTTGTCCATTTAGGTAGTATTGAACTTTTGGATTGTTTTTCCCAATGAGGACCACACATTTTGACATGTTTAGTGTAACCATTGTTTCGTCCAGTTGTATATTTTGTTTAGATCCTCCTGCAGTATTATGTTCTGCTGGATTAATCTGGACTACCATATAGTTTAGAGTCATCTGCGTACTGACTAATTTCAGATTGAATGCTTTTCACATCTCACTAACGTATAGAACGAACAGTATAGGTCCCAATACAGATCCCTGCGGAACTTCGTTATCAACATTGTACTGATCAGACAGACTACCGTTGGCTTTCGCCCTAAATGTTCTGTCTTTTAAGAAATTCTTTATTTGTTTCAGGATTGAACTTCTGGACAATTCTTTATTGTTTGTGTAAAATAAAATATTTAAAATCTTTATTTTAGAAATATTACAATGCGTGATGTGTAATCATAAAATATGCTATGTAAAGCAATAAATATTTTAGAAAATTTAGATTCCACGCATTTTTGAAGAAATATGTTATGATAAATATGATATTTACTTCGAGGTTCCATGAAAACACTGATTTGCTAGACCACTTATTATTTCTTGCTTACTGTCTAATAACTCATTGATAGCTTTATTTAAAATTTTAACAAGTACACTCAACTAACGTCAAGTGAAAAGAATGTAGAGAAGGAAATTTGAGAAATTTGTATAATTTAAAAAAAGTGATATCTAAAAAAGTTATTGAATATATTTTTTGGGCTTACATTTTTACATTAAGTGATACAGTTTGCTAGTGACATTTGTTTATGCGCTATATATCTCATGTTCCAAGAAACAATTCGCAATTTATGGATAATAAAATGATTGATTACAGATATCAATACATCTCCTCTTAAACGGAAATTCCTTCAACATCGAAAATCAGCAAATGCTAATTCGATCACAAATTCCATATCTTTGGCAAATGGATCGCGTAAATCTCCGACCCATCTAAAAGTTTCCACGGAAACTATGGGGGTTTTAGATAATTCTACCGAAACGACTGAAGTATCTACAAACGGTTGGATTACCCCAGGTAAGAACTTTATAAAACATTTATTATATTCCAGTTTATTATCTAAATATTATTAATTAATGTTACGATTTTAAACTTAACCTTGATCAATTTTCGCGGTTCACAATTTTTTATTCGAATTGCTGGAATATTTTGTACAAAGCAATTAATTGGTTTCAGGTATCTACTCTTTCTAAAATAGTTTTTTGAAGGCTATTTATATAGGGATTTTAAAGTCAATTTTACAGAAAACTGGGATAATAAACATCTTTAAAATAAAACAAAATTTTCTTGCAACGCTGTGTGTTAAATTATTTCAAAATTCAATTGCAAAGAAGAATGCTCTTCTGTTGTAGCTTTAGTAGCTTAAGCCATAATTTCTTTTTAGTAATAGTTTTTTAAGCCGGAGTTCACAACTTGATTTATTGGTTGGAGATGTTGTATTTGATGCAATCGAATGAATTTTAATATTTTTATACTCTTCTATGCTTTATTGTTTCAAAATAAATTTTCCTTTAAACTTTATTTGATAATGTCATGGTGTCAGGCGAATGTTACGTATGTAAACATCGTCTTACAAAATATCATGATATATCTTACTATTAAAAACCAAATTTCACATTAAATGTGCAAATATTACTGAAAATCAATTTGTGGTATTACAAACTAGTGACAAAGTTACAAAATGGGAGTGTAATTCAGAATGCAGTAAAAGTGAGGTTATAACTACTACTAACGACTCAAATAGTTCTGAAGAACAAGACAAATTTGATACATTTTCGGGATTCTCAAATGAATCTGTATCAGCAGCAACTATGCTACATGAACAAGTAAGTGAAATTAGTACACATGAGATGATCTACCTACATAATAAGAGAACAACAGAAAAATTGTCGACCTTCTACAAAAAGGTCAATTCTACATGAAGACCTTCTAAAAGAAGACCAAAAGAATCTATTAACAAAAGGAAATTTCAAAGTAACATTCCAAAGAAATGTAGATACAATAATATCAGCCATGCGACAGGAATTCAAGAAATGTAACCTGGATGCGCAAAAATTAGCGAACGCCTGAACAAAAGAAACAAGTATGGATATAGTATTATCTATAGATGAAGATAACTTATCAAGATCAATTACAAATGTTGATTGTTCTCAATGTGCTACGATAGACAAATCAATGCAGGCCGATGCCGATAACTTGGTGGAACCAATAAATAATGAGAATGTAGTAAATTGTAGAAACAACTCTTCTCAATTGCTAACAAATGAAACAAATAAGGGCTCTAGAAAGGAAAAGATCAAGGTTTGCAAAATATGCAGAAAAAACATATACTATACAGTTAACGTACAATCGATAAGAGATCCATATGACACTTCAGAGGAAGATGAAGAAAGTGTGATGATATCTGATAACCATTCACAAAGAAGGGACAATGAATGGAGGACTCAACATAATAAAGAGTAAATACTACGATACTAGGACGAGAGAAATATGCGTGAGTTTATGTCGGTGGGTTACAGAGCAATGTTACAAACGAAACTCTGGCCACTTACATACAAACAGAATTTCCCTCCAGTAAACCGATATGTGAACAATTAAATACAAAAGGAAAATATTTAGCGTTTAAAGTTGTAGTTGACATGTAAGGAGTCGTTTTATGATGAAAATTGTTGGCTCAGAAATGCGGTGGTAAGGCGGAATCATTTCCTTTTTCAATTACTAACGAGGCAGCCACAAGATACGTAGTTACGGAGAATATTATAAGTGATAATATTAATAAAAAAGATGATAGAATAAAAAAACAAATTAATCAAGATGTACAGAAGATTAAAAAGATTGGTATTCTACACATCAACACATATATTCGGAATAAAGTATCAGAACTAGAAGCATATGTGGTAAATTGTGGAGAATCGTTGGAAATAGTCTGCGTAACAGAGTACTGGATGAAGGGAGCAGAAGCAAGATCTCTCAAGTTCCCGAAGTGGGATATGATTTCTTCTTTCTGTAGGGTAAATTCTTCCCATGGCGGCTCACTCATTCTATGTGAAAGCTACTGAATTGTGTAGATGTAACAAAAATGTTACTCTGTGCAGTTAGGATGCCTGAAATATCCGCTGTGTTATGTAAAACTTATGTCAACTGTACTAAGCATCTATAGGCCTAAATAACATTATTCATCTTATAGAGCCACTGGTTGGGTTAGTAAACAGAGGTCTATCCGCTTAAAGCTTGCCACGTAAATGTGATACATACATTTGGTAACATAGATGATGTTTCAAACTATAGACCTATTTGGTTGTTGCCCATTTTTTCTAAAATAATTGAGAAAGCAATAGCAAAGCGATCGTATATTTTAAGAAAGCGATCGCATATTTTGAGGATACTGGTATTTCTACCAAGTTTCAATTCGGTTTCAGGAAGGGACTGAATATAGTAGATTCATTTCTGTGACATAACTAAGGCATCCGATTGCATAACGCATTCAATTTTAATTAATAAAATTGAAAAATATAACTTCGACATAAGTAGTACGAGGCTCATAGCGTTATTTCTTTCTGAACGGTTTCAACAAGTTAACCTAAATGGTGCTCTTTCCGAAAAAAAAACCTATTTTCAATGGAGTACCAGAGGGTTCTGTATTGCGACCGGTGTTATTCTTAATCTATATAAATGATTTGGGGCAGACTGGTGCAAATCATTTGCATTTTGCGGATGATATGATAATAATGTCCCATGGTTTGACCCTAAATGAAGCTATTGAGAGAGGTGAAATAGCATGGTCCTAGACTCAAGATTCGTTTTTAATTAACAGACTACATCTGAATAATAAAAAACAGTGCGTATTATGTTCATTTTAAATAAGAATTTGCTCTATGACAATCCTGATTATGGGAAAGTTTTGGGTATACGATGCTCTCGCAGATAAACTCAATAGTTACATATTTTTACTGATGAATCTAGCTTCATGCGTCTCTAGTAGAACCCTTCTCACGGCATACTATGGAGTTTACTACTCATTAATGATCTATGGCATCTTGGTATGGGGTTACTGCTCTCAGGGCTCCAGAATTTTTGCACTCACACGTAGAGCAATTCGCATCTTAGGTAATATTCCGTATAGGGCCGACTGCACGGAGGTCTTCCGAAATCTGAAAGTGCTAACATTTCCTTGCATATTTATTCTCCACTGCTTGTTGTTCGCAAAAAAGAATAATCAAAAATTCATTATACATGAGGATATACACGGCTATAGCACTAGATCTGCTTTGAATTTATCTCTCGCACTTTCATCGCGTAAAACGATCTTGTAATGGTCCTAACACAATTTGTTTGAAGTTGTTTAATAAACTCCCACTTAGTACACGTAACTTGGCCTTCAAGGAATTTAAAAAAAGTATTGCGATATTTTTAAAAGCCAAACCTCCTTACGACTGGATTGAATTTCTCAACCACACAATTGCTGACTTTGAGATAACTTAATTATTCATTTATTGTTGTAATTATTGTATTGTATTGTGCTATAATTTGTATTGTACCAAGTGATTTGACTATTACCTATTTATTTACCTTCTATTGACGTTTGCTTTGTAATTATATATTGTACGTATATTTACAAATGCAATAAAGTGATATTCTAGAACTTTTGGAAATTTTGCTTCATACACTCAATTTGGGTTTAATTTTAAATTACCTTATATTACAGGCTTATGTTATTTTTAAAAATTACATTAATCCCATGCTGATCCTTAGTTTAAATTTAGTGCACTTATCACAAAAATATTTGTTTTGTAGAATTTTCATTTCCAAAGTTTCAGCTCCTCGGCTTGATTCATGAAATGTGCTAGATTATTTTAAACCTGCAATTCAGTACTTTAACAATGCTGTTTACTTCTTTGGTTTATCTTAATTCTAACTAAAGCTATGAACAAAAATATAAATGTGGGCACGGTTATAATAACTATAAGAGATAAGAACATAACATTTTAGATGTTTTTTGTTTTTAATTTTAAGTGGTGAATTATAAAAACATTAGAAAAGGTCAGTTCCAAAAGCGTCAAAATCTTGATACAGAATCTATTCTATCATTTAAAGCCTATAATTTCTTGGAAAACGGAGTACTTTAACACTACGTACCTTAAAATGTATCTGTATTTGATAAGTGTCATTTAAGATATTTCAAAACACCATAAGTCTGGTGGCGAGGCTCAGCGGATGGAGCATAGGCCATTTTAAAACAATTAGACTAAACACACATTTTTTAAAGCGAAATTCACATTGACAATCTAAGGAACTAGCCGACGAATTTATATAAATTTTTAAGAACATATTGCAGTTGTAACCATCAGCTTCACACAATAAAGAGACAGTAGTCAATCACAATATCAACATAAGTGATTTTTTATATTTGGGGGTTAATTAATACTCTAGTGCAGGACTTCCCAACGAGTGGTACACGCCTCCCTTAGGAGGCATCGTGAGATCATGGTAGAGGGCGGGGGAGACAATGTGTTTGCATTTTCGAAAGAAAAATCGATTTAACAACGTAATCCCCCTTACAAATTTATTTAATTACTTCACTAATTCATTCCGTCACTAATTCATTCATTCGATCGTTGTTCCCGACATGTCCAGACAGGTCTCAGCCTTGACATATAATTATATATAATTATAACCAGAGGAAAAAGGCTCAACGCAAAAAAGGTTGGGACACTGCTCTTGTGTCATGATGAAGGATGATTCCAAGTTTTGGTTGGTTTTCTTGATTTGATCGATGACTTTTGGCAAAATAATTATTGTACACCATTCAGCATTAACTGTTTCGATCCTCCATAGCAACGGTTTCGTCATGTTGATTACAACCGAAGCAACACGCAATCATATGCTTGAAAGTACTTCGTGATCGAACAACTTTTGTTGATCTTTTGTTGGTACACTCTTGTTGGTACACTCAACTTTTGTTGGTACACTCAAACACACTTTTGAGTGTTCATCGTGGAACACTCAAAAGTGTGTTTTTAGTTTCTGGCTAGTATGATTATATTGAGGATTTTGCAGTTTGCCACTCCAATTTTTTGATACTTTGTTCAAGTATAATAAATTCTTGTAGGTGTTGCTGTAGCTGCTAATATAGGTGATAAAGATACGGCAGCTGCGGATGCAGCAATGGCTATAGCCGATGTACTATTAAACAATCATAACAATCACAATCCGCAATCTTCCAGCGCGTCTAGCGGTTTTTCAGACGACGATTCCGTCGACCTAAGACCCAATGGTGGAGGTGACCAGGTTTGTAATCGTAATTTAAAAACTAATTCAACATATTTTCATAAGAGATGCATGATTTGATCTTAGGTTAATTGTTTTTGCTTTCACAGGGTCTTTCCGGTGAAGGTATAACTATGCAACAATTAGTCGAACATGTAAGGTCATTAGGTAGGCTAGGCTTAGCTCAAGAATATGCCGAAATTAAATCGAGGCCGCCTCATGGTACTTTTAATACGGCGAAAGCGAAACATAATTTGCCCAAAAATCGTTATACGGATGTATTATGCTACGATCATAGCAGGGTAATTGTTTTCTTCACTATTATTTGAGTTTTTGGTATATGAATTCAATTTATTAAAAAATAAAATTACGTTTTAAAAATTTTTAAATAGTTTTACGAAAAATTAATTAATTTATAACGTTTTAATCGCTTAAATTAGTTAATAAAAATTTATATGTCATAATATGTTGAATATTATGACAATTAGGATAAAATATCATTTAAGTTGTATGACTTGTTCTTTAATATACATCATTTATTATAATTTTGAACACAATGTAATTTATTACAAATTAATCTGTCTCGTGTGTGCTTTATAAAATTTATAGTATAATTATGATAATTATCGCTAAATTATGAGAATATTTGATTATGTTTGTTTTAGGTAATATTGTGTGGTAGTGGAACGCCACCTACGGCGATTAGTGGAACTGGCGATAGTCAGGAATTCGATTCGGGTGATTATATCCATGCTAATTATGTTGACGGGTACAAACAGAAAAATGCCTTTATTAATACACAAGGTTAGAACGTAATTTGCACATATATATATTTTCTATATTTACATTACAATGAATTTAACTATGTTTTTTGCATTTTTATCTTATTTATGAAAATGTAATTCTATAGATTCTATAGATTGATTGAATCAAGCGTTACTTTGTGGTAATCCATGATGAGATCAATTGGAAGTGTTTTTACTTCGTTATTACCACGTATAATATAATTGTTGAGATTGTGACTATAGTTTCAACCCTTTCGGGCCATCTTCAGACATACAGACTTAATTCATAGGGTTCTATAGTTGGGGTGTTTTAGTTGACCATACTGGGGCTACTAGGGGGTGTTAGGTGTTAACCGTTTGGGTACCGATTTTTTTAGAAATTGTTTTACATATGAAACCTGATTATTTGTTGCTTTATGGAATGATATCTAAATGTAATACATTTTACGTAAGAATTCATTTATTTACATTGTTTAAACAAGATGTATGCTAATTAGAATTAAAATGTGGTGGCTATACATGATCAAACGCTCGAAAAGCATCAAATCGAAAACGCCTTCTGCTAAAGTTCTTAGAAACTCTAGAACCAACAACCAATAGAAATCGACAGATATACCGTTGAAACCATAAGAACGAGAATCGTAACAGATTACTGCAGATTCTCCAAACATTTTGTCACGGTTAATTTGGGGAGGAGAAGGTTGCTCCCCAACTAATCTGTCTTAGTCTATAATCTTTATTTGTTCTTTCATTATCTATAAAATGCAGGAAATATTTGTTCTTTCATTATCTATAAAATGCAGGAAACTTGAATTCGCGCGTGGCAAATTAAAATAATTTTAACCACTTATCTGGTAGTTGATTCCCTCCCGTTTGGTCGTTAACACTAATAAGTCCGGTCCCTCGTAGTCGTTGTCTTATTGTTGCTCCCGTATATCTGGTTATTGCTTCCGTCTACCTGTTTGTTGCTCCCGTCTATTTGGTCGTTAACTTTCTCCCAGTTAGTTTTTGACACTACCAAACCAAATCCCTCGTAATTGTTGTCTCGTTGTTGCTCCCATTTATCTAGTTCTTACTCTCTCCCCTTGTACTTTAACAACTAACACCACTAAGTCCAATCCCTAGTTGCCCTAATATGGTCACATAAAACACCCCAACAATAAACAATAAAACCCCTACGAATCTCTGTATCTCTGAAGATGCCCCGAAAGGATTGAAACTTTAGTCATTATCTCAACAATTGTACTACACGTGGTAATAACGAAGTAAAAACACTTCCAATTGATCTCTGAAATTGTTCTCTTTATTTCAACTTGTTTGTTCAATCAAGATTGAACAGGACAATAACACAAAAAAGATCAGGAGCATAATTTCTTAGAGATATTTTTTATTTCTCAATTTTTCATATTAATTTAAATTATGAGATCCCTAGTATATTTGATAATATTTAGTTTATTTTAATACACGTATTAATTATCAAAGCTAGCAAAATTAAAACAATTGTTTTTCTTCATATCGAAATATTGCTATATGATGTCTAGGCCACGTTTAATTAGAAACAAAATGTATACGAAATATTTAGTTTAGTATTGCAATTAACCATTATCAAATTCAAAGAATTTATTTACTTTCTTTTACATGTGTAATAAAACTGCCAATAGATTTCTTTGCAGATGCCAAACGATAGAGATATTTAGGAATCTGTAAACTGTACAAATGTTCTTTAAATTTATACATGTTTTTACCTTTAGCAGATACGTGAATATTTAGACTTTTTATTTAAGCACGTTAATTAGTTTTAA
>WYDF02286986.1:0-16597 GCA_009867245.2 Adranes taylori
AACATGATTTGAAAATCAACTTGTTTCATCAATATATATATATCAAATGCCCATTTTTACTCGATTTTTTGAACCTTTCACGTTGTTCATGGTGTAAAATTATTGATTAAAAACTTAAATTGATAAAAACTTAAATTGATTAACAACTGAATATTATTCAATGAATGTTTTTAATAATATACAGTAAATTCACCAGTTGACGAAGAGAGGCTATAGTATAGCTCCCCTTCTTAGTCAACGTGAAATATATAAGGAAAACATAGGTATAGACAGATAATATAGGGAAAATGCAGTAGACGAAGGAGGTCTATAGGATAGCTCCCCTTGTATGCCAACGCAAAATATATAAGGAAAGCATAGAGATATAGACAAATAATATACAGTAAATTCTCCAGCAGACGAAGGGGTCACAACTCAATCCTCATGAGTCATCGAGAAATATATAAGAAAATCATAGGTTTAGACAAATAATATAGAGTAAAGTCACCAGTGGACGCCTATGGTCTGTAGCACATACCCTTTCAGTGTACGGAAAATCTAAATAAAGCAAACTATAGACAGAAAGTTTTAACTCTTAATGGTAAAACAAATGGTTATAAAGTAAACAAAATATTGCGACACTGATGCTATTTAACACAGATGCTTTTAATGAAAAAAAAAAGATGCTGATGATCCGTTATAATAATGGATGAAATAGTTAATTCAACTCGAACTAGCCGCTTTTTTAAGGCATGGGTTTTAATTAAATTGTGATATTAAATTGTCTTGTTGGGAGTACATTAAAAGTAATTAAAAGTAATAATAAAAGTCCTATAACATTAAAAGTAATAATAAATGATAAAGCGCAAACCGCAATTACAACCCCCGTGCCGCATACAAAATGTACACGATGTATCTATCAATTGTTTCTATTATTTTTGAATATTACTCCTAATTTTTTACTATTTCATTATTATTAGATTGATCAAGTTTGTATGAAACTCTCAAATAGTCAATTACATAATCTTTGTAAATAATGTTAGAAACGAACGGTTACATTATGTAAAGATTAGTTAGTTTTATTCGAAAGAATAAATAGACTTTGATAAAGGTTAGATAGTTTTATATTGAAAACGATTTAAACTTTTGTTGAAAAACAATAGATTGTTTTAGGCTGAAGAACAGCCAGACTATAAGGGAGCATACATAAAATTATTTGTAGGAACTAGTTTGGTTTAATTAGACTTTCTATATTTAGTGAGGACGAATTTTTCGGTGCAGGGGCAAGTGTAACGCTGATATTTGTCATCGTTTTATTTTAGTTCTATTGAATATACTTTTTGTAAAATTAATGTTCAATAGTCATCTATTTTATTTTGGATGCCCAGATTCTTTGAAAGTTTAGTGATTTAAGCATTTTGATTGTTATATGAAGAAGTGGCTAAATTGCAAAAACTATTTAATACTTCGATTAAACTTTAAATCATGGAAGAAACCATCATTTAAAACATTTCAGAATATAATACTTTCATATGTTAGTAAAATTTAGAATTTCTTAGGGAAATTGAAGATTGCAGACCACGACGCTGATTGGTTATAGAATCGATAGGAAGCAATTTGCACGGGACACCGCTGTTATCAGTAGGAATAGATTTGATTAGTGATTATATAATACGTGAATAATACGTATAGTGTAGCATTGCATGTGTAATGCGTAAACAAAGCAGAGGTGATTAGACAAATGTTAGTAATGGTGCCCGTAATTGTTAGACTAGGGTTAATAGGTAAGTAGGTAAGAATACATTCGAAATTAGCAATTGCCTAGGAGTAGGAAAAAGTAGTTTAATAATAGATCTCATGAGGAAAATTGGTAGGGGTAAACAGTTAAAAGCTTAAAACATTATGGTAGATGATAAATCAGAAGGCACACCTGACAACTTATGCAGGATAAGTGACAGTTGACAAATTACAATAACAGGTGACACGATGTATCTCATATTTTAAATTCAGGAACCATACAAGGATCGTATTTGGGTCCATAATTTGGTGCGTGTGTTTTATTTGCATTATCAACCTTAATTTAAAATAAATACGAGACGCAAAGTCATATACTCAAATATCTATAGTAAGAAAACCGCGTAACAATTGAAACGCACATTTTAACTTGTCTTTTTGACCAAAATATAATTTAAAGTGTAATATTGGAATCCATAGCTCAAAATTGTATTGCAAAGCACTCATTAATTGTTAAATACATGTTCTCATAAAGAGAGGTTTATATTGCTGATCATAGCAATCCTGGATGATACTACCCAACAGTCACGCAACGGTAGTAAATCGTACCGAACGAGGATGTGAGGACAAACTGGTAGCGGCAGAAAGTGAATAAACGACGATCGATACGTGGAAGATTACAGTCTAAATGCGATATTGCCAAATGATATTACATTTCAGTAATTTGGCATTAATAAAGAAACTAACTTCCGTGTAATACAAGAGATAATGAAAAATATGCAGATAACGATTTTCGGTTCTTATATAAAAAATTATAGGACACACTTTTGGTTTTCATATCACTAATAGTTATATCATGATTTGCAGTAGAGGTCCGCATTTTCTGTTTCAGACGCGCCCGAGTCCGTCCTAATTTTTTTTATTTATGATTATAACGCGCTTAGGGCCTCTTAGCCCTAAAACACCCGACCTGTCCTAAAATGCGCAATCCCGCCCCAAGCCGTAAGCGCCCTAAAAAGCTTACGCTACATAAAGGACTTAAGCACCCTCTAAGCGCTAAGCCCTCTAAGGGCCCTAGTCGTTGCAGTCGATGCCCACCCGGGCCCGGGCGGAACTTTTAGCCCACCCGAATTTTTAGTTGACTAAATATGACATCTAATGATCAGTTCTTGCAAATAAATTTTATCGTTAACTTAATTCACCCCCGAAATCAATAAAACTTATCACATTGATAATTCTTGTAAGAAGCTAAAATTCTTTGGATCATTTTAAATAATAATGTCTCTCAAGAATAATGCTTACTAGACTCAGAGTCAAATGAACTAGTACTCGATTTTTCGGAATTCTAACTATTTCTTTAAAATTTTTGCGAAAAACTATTAGCTGCTCGTATTTGTCTCTAGGGTCTAGATTATTTCTAAATCTCAGCATGGCGATCTACTTTGAAGGAATGCAAGTTGTCATTGTTGGTGTCAATTTAAAATAAAGAAAACTTACAGAATGGAATCCTTGACCCAATTGATAATAGAAATCCAATCTCAATTGCAGATATTTTTATGTTAAATTAACAATTCAAATCATTTTACGTCTGCTTTGGGGATAAGCTAGGAGCCAATATTGCGTTTTGAAAAAAGTGAAAAAGAAAATCAGGAAACGTAACGTTTCATACAGATGATGTCACTATAAGTCTGAGAGCCTTACATTTCGCTTGTTAGGAGGGCCAAATGTTCTCTGGTACCCCGGCGCCAATATTCCTTGATGACCCAGTATGTAAAATTAACAGGGCGATAAGCGAATATATAATACATATTTGATAAGATCTTGATTTTCTCATGGTTTTTATGCGTTTTGAGGACAAAACAACAAGAACAGAGTAAATAGACACATTTTACTCATTTTGGATCTGTGGGGTTTTTTTTTCAGATTTGCAGAGATAATTATCAAGTTGAAACATTAACACAAACAACTCACGGTACTAGGAGGAAAGTTACGTTGGGCTTACATTGGGTTTACAAGTGTTCCATTAGCAGCGAAGTTAATTGAAAAGCCATTTAATAATGATTTATATAGGGAGGAGGTACATGTACGGAGGAGATGATAGAAATAATGAATAGTCAAAATATATGGGCAAAGGGGGAATTGACGTAAATGCGATGAAAACTAAAATCATGGTGTGTGGACAAGGATGAATTTTTGTTGAACGCAAACAAAAGGTAATGTGCAAAAAAGTATAAATACTTATTGATGTGATGACGCATGTAGGCGAGCAGAGGTTTCATAAATCGCTCTGAGAATGAGATTGATGAGTATGGAGTATGGAGCGCAGGTGTGGGCTGTGAAAGAGAAAGATGAAATAGTGCAGATGCAGATTAAAATAATGAAAAAGATTTTAGAGATAGAGAAATCCAATCCAATTGTGTTGTATGAGCTATACGAGGATTTAGTGAAATAGTGAAATATGAAGTGAAAGTGATGATAGATGAGTACAATAGAATTGTAGCATAAAGAAGTGTATATGCTAATTTGGAAGATAGAGAAAGAGGGAGGTGATAGAAATAAATGGAGTATGGATGGTCAGTTGATGAATAGTATGGTAGGACTAAATATATACAAGAGGGATTGTGAGTGATTGAAAACATAACGAGAGGTGTAGAGAAACAGGAATGAGAGACGAAAATAAGTAGGAGTTAATATAACTATAAATATAATGATTGACATATTAAAAAAATGAGGGAAGGGTTAATATCGGAAACAATTTAATAGGCAAAACTGCAACGAACATGTTCGTGTGTGTCAGGAGTATAGGACTATTAAGAAGACGGATCGCAGATTGTATAGGAGCTTGATAAGATCCAAAATCAGCGTCCAGACAAATTGAATTTTTAATTGTTCAGAATAATTCTCAACTGATAATATATTGCCGGGTCTATCCGTTCCAGACTTATCTTTAATCATGTCTTTCGTTGGTAGAATCGTACAGACATGATTACAATCAAATTGTATATGGCGATTTAACAGTTCCTCTGTATAGAAGATCTTTAAATATCGATCACATAAATGTGTAGAATGACCATCCTGTGTATGTTGACTTGCAACTGACTTATATATTTTAGACTTAGATATTTTTAATTAAAACATAATGAGAACGTTGTTCTTTCTCTACAAGCAGTAAATTCACATCCCGGTTCCGCTTATTGTGAGTAAAATTAATACGACTGACTAATGATATTCCTTACTTTCTACTTGCTCAAGGCGGTACACATTGACCGAAATACAATTTAAGACTTCAAATTTCGCAATGTGTGGTATAGTCTTTGGAAATTCAATGCCTTATAAATTGAGTACCGTGCGATAATAGGGGTACCTCGATATTACACTTACAATATTGTTGTCAGAAGCGGGTTACCAGAAGGGGAATGTCAGGTACGGCTTATTTCAGAGCGGCTTACCTCTATGAGGTAAGTCACAATGCAATGAGCAAAGCATGCATTATCCGAATTTTGAATGTTAATACATGCCTTCTTCGCGCTAATGCACTGTGGTAATTCCAGGAAAGAACAACCTCGGAGCGGCTAGTACTTTATTAATCTCCAGGTGAGAAACTTAAACAAATGTCCAACCACCGTCTCTTTCCTGAAACTCCCCCGATGTTCAATGGACGCTAGCGCAAACTATCATAAATATTTGAAATATCATCCAAATCTGATGGTGAACATACAATATGGAACTTTGTAATGAATAATTTTAAGTCCAAAGCATCATCAGCCTAACTAAGAGTAATTTTTTTTTATAGAGGCGAAACAAGTGCATATTAAATACGAGACTGCACACTTGCGATTTTTCAAAAATGATTGTACATCAATAATTTTGTTATGGGGAGCTGAACATCCAGATAAAAGGCTGAATATCTAGAAACTAAGATAGATTGTAGATACGTACAAATACAAATAAAAAATCCTTCATCTCTTGCAAGCCTTTTTTTATTTTCCCAGAGGAAAGTCGCCTTAAGCAACTATCACAGCTTGTCAGGTTGCGCTTGTATTGGTTCACTAGCAACACATATTATATAACCACTAGAACCTCTCAGTGGGGATTACCAATTACCTCTATCGGGTGCGTCCCCAATAGAATTAGGGGAAACTCGCCGGCTCTGCAGCCAGCAGAGTCGTATGGTAGTGAGGAAATAAAATACCGTGAAACAATAAACTGGACCGGTCCTCAGGTTGGGGGTAGGACGTGACGCTAACAACCTCACTCTGGAAAAAAACACTTATTACACTTGTTAGCACATGACGACCAAATCCAGATTGATTTATCGGACAGACCCAGGCAACGAAAAAGGACAAACGATTTACAGATTGCAACATGGAATGTGCTGAGCCTCAATAAAATCGGAGCTGTAAGGAACCTACAGCAAGAAATATCAAAATACACAGATCCCAGCCCTGCAAGAGGTGAGATGGAAGGGGACAGTCATAATGAATTTCAGGGATTATTCCTTGTTTAACAGTGGCAACATAAATAAGATATTTGGGACTGTAGTTATGGTTAAGAAGGGTTAAAACATGTCGTGATGAATTTCTAATCAATCACTGAGAGAATGTGCACATTAAGGATTAAAGGAAGATCCTTCAATACCACTATAATATGCATCAACGCACCTACTCAAGAAAGTGACGAGGGAGAGAAAGACCAATTTTTTGAGAAACTTGAAGAACTATTTGATAAACAATCAATACATGATATCAAATTAATAGTGAGAGATATGAATGTCAACATGGAAGAGAAGAGATTTACAGACCCACGATAGGACAGTACAGTCTACATGAAAAATTAAATGACAATTGGAGTTAGACAGATTTTGCAGTAAGTAGAAACATAACACATTTGTCCCTCACAAAAGGATTCACCTGCAAACGTGGTTGTCCCCAGATGACAACACAGCAAATCAGATCGAACATATCTTGGTGAAGAAGCGATATGGATCTGGTATAATGGATGTTAGAAGTTATAATGGATATCAGAGTGGTCGACTGTGATAGTGGCCACCGAATGGTAATGATAAAGATCAGACAGAGGATGCTAATAATCAAAAGGAAAATGGAATCATGCAGAAAAGATTTGCTGTGGAAAAGCTGAAGGACGAACATATATCTGGAGCTTATAGTGATAGAGTCGAGGAACAATTGCAGGCAGACGGGGATATAGATGCGACTGTAGAACAACAGTGGCAACAAATTAAAAAGAAAATAGTTAACACAGCAGAGGAAATGCTAAGAGCTGAGTGGTTTGAAGAAGGATGTCAACAAGCGCTTGAGGAGCGGAATCAAATACGAATGTTAATGCTCCAACGAATGACGCGAGCTTCAAGGAGTGACTATGAGATCAAAAGATGGGAAGCCAAAATGGTGTGTCGAAGGAAAAGACTAGAGAAAAGATGGTTAATGGATATGGAGGAGATGTATGACAAAAAGGAGGTGCGAGACTTCTACAACAGAGCAAGAGAAATGAAAAGATGCTCCCAACCAAAAACATCTTTCTGTAAAGACAGAGATGGAAATCTAATTGGCGATGCTGATGGGGTCGTGAAGAGATGGAAAGAATATTTTGAGACTCTATTGAATTCTGAAGGTAGTGAGGAAGATCAACTGACCGCTGCAATACAGGAAAACCAGTTGACACTATACGATGAACCACACCTGCTAGTAGAGAGAGCATCGCTTGAGAGAGTAAACGAAGCCATAAAGAGTCTGAAGAATAATAAATCACCTGGGGTAGATGGCATTTCTGCAGAGTTGTTGAAACGTAGTGGGCAAGAAATGAAACGAAAATTCACGGATTGCTGATCAGAATCTGGGAACAAGAGGAAATGCCCTTATTCCGGGGAAATGCCCTTATCCCTACCTTTCTAAATTCCTCATGGCGTTTCTCTATTCCTTTATAAGCGTTTGTGCCACGTACGTATGCCTGCGCTCTATCCAGACGAAAGAACCATCTTTGAATTACAGCCACAATAACACTAAGTGCCTTAATAGATGCTTTCCTAGACGCACAGGTAACCCACAGCAATCTAATGTGTTGAATCCTCTCTAGAAGGTCGGTCATATTGCCTAAGTTCATTAAAAATTTCATCTAATGCGTTTCATCGTATAAATAATATATATTCTTTTGTTGTATCCACCTGTATATATTATTTATTATTATAGATTTTTTTATGTAGCTTCTTTTGTCTATTTATTTTCAAATAATTTATTATTTGGTTGTGTTTTTTATGTTCAGGTTATATAAACCTTTGAAGTTCCACATCAATTTTAGTTCAAATACTAAATATAAAGTAGCGAAATGTTTTTGGAGTTAAACAAGATATAAATGTAGTAACACATAACGGCAACTCAGCATACAATTATTTAATGCATTCCGCATAACTTTACTTCGTTACATTTTCGCACTCACTCTTCACTTGACTATTTGCTATGCGTTGGACAAAGACAAATTATAAACTAACTTTGCGAAAAATGGTCCTTCGAACCGGACATTACTCGTG
Organism: Adranes taylori; assembly: GCA_009867245.2. NCBI lineage: Eukaryota > Metazoa > Arthropoda > Insecta > Coleoptera > Staphylinidae > Adranes > Adranes taylori. The sequence continues at coordinate 8,258 of WYDF02286986.1, forward strand.
CTATTCGCGGCACTTCCAATCTGTTTGTAGGAGGAGTAGATGGAAATATACTAAAACTGCCCGCGTCTCTCACTCTATCTCTCCGTTACACATTTGGTCCTCTGCAATTTTGATGCTTATGTTAGTTCTCCTATTCCGTCCTTCACCTGTTAATCCAAGTGTATATCATCTCTGTCGCTCATTATTTTTAGTTACTAACAGTGTTGTCATTTGACATGTATAAAAATAAATTTATTACATACGTAGTACTAATATAGATAGTAAATGCTGTCACTAAAATAAATTAGGTAAATATTATCCCTATTATAAACATAGATTATATAGCGTACGTTGTATAACTCAAGCCCTTATATACTAACTTTAATAAGGTTTAGTGAACAGGTGAGTGTTAGTGTTGCAGGTCAAATGTAAACTTTAAGATAAGTAGTTGAATATTTGTAGACATATAGTTTCTTAAAGGAATTATTTGGAGATCACAATTTATTAAAAGATACAAACAGGCACACATAATTGGCTCAAATCACTCAAAGAAAAACTGATTGAGACTAATAAGGAAACAAGGAGTAATAAAGCTCCTGGAAAAGAGTCGAGCAGTTCAGATATTTTCTCTTTAGTGTTTCTTTTCTGCAGTCAGGATAATACTTCCTATGTTCCTGCACACAAATTTTGGTATTCCTCAACATTTATTAATCCATAAACGCATCTTGTAATAGCTTAGCAGCTCTTTAAGCTTTATCATTTACTGCCTTTAGCGTCAGGAGTGTATTTTTGTTTTCCGAAAATAAGGCATTGCTGTCCCAGGAATAAGGACAAACTTGAAGAAAAGTATCGTTAATTTTGAAGTAGATCTGAGAACTGATCTTTACATTTGATTGATATGAAGTTATCGATTGATTTCTCTACAATGAAAAAAAAAAACATCAAATGAGAATTATGTTCTAATATAAAGTATTATTATACAATTATTATTTGTGCGTTTGGAGAAATAACCCCACTCGAAGTCTCCCAATTTCCGGTCTAGTATTCTATCCATTTAAACTACTGTAGTGATAATTTCAAAGTACTTACAATTTCTATATGTGTTAAATGCTAGTAAATGTCGTTTACGATATATCTCTATTTTAAACAAGAATTGTAGAACACGACACCGGTGTCAGCTTACCAATCGTGCGTCTTTCGAGCAGGTGGCTCCACTTGTCTTGTATTCATCTTAATAAATTAATTTTTCTTTAATACTGTATATAATCCAGCCGGCTATAAATCAATGAATAAATGTACAACTCGAATGTTAATGCTCGAAATTAATAATTGCATATTAACTCGAAATTAATATGCAATTAATATACATTAATATTCCAAATTAATATAAAATTATTATTTGTATCTTTGAAAAGATGTATGTGTTAAACTATATTTAGGAGAGTTTAACACATATAGAGATTGTTTGTTCTTAGTTATATTTCAAAGACGCAATTAATGATTGTATATTAATTGCGAATCCATTATAGTAAATTATATAATGGAGTTGTACTCATTAATTTTATTCATTTTTCATATTCATATAATTTTATTCGCTGCACATACGGAGAATGCGCGTTAAAAGAAAACAGAAAAGCTGCTAGGGACTTTGTAAAGAGACCTTGTCTTGGATACTTTGGTGTTAGACTTGGTTATATCGAAATTTTATCCTCAGGATAAAACCTAGGCACCGTATCAGGTCTTTAAAACTTGTACAGAATATTTACGACAGAAATAGTTTTAAATTCGGCGCACAGATGGTTTGGAAAGAAACCAAAAAACACTTGGATAATATTATTTCCGTATAGCCATATTAATGGAATCAATAGAAAAAATAGTAGCAAGTAGCCAAATCCTGATTTAGTCTGTACAAGACGCCCAGTCCCTCCCTCAGAGGAAGTCTTAATCTCAACGTTCCACCAGCTACCAGAGCCCAGTGAGGACGAGTATTACCTTTCTGATACGAATGCGGGTGACAGTGATTATGAGGCATTGTCATCAATTCCGCAACGTTTCATCCATGATGAGTTAAATGGCCTCGCCAGAGATCTGAACCTGTCAAAAGCAGCTACTGAATTACTGGCTTTTTGGTTGAACCACTTGTACAAGAAGCCACAATTGCTTTCTACCGTATAAGAGACAAGGGCTTGCTATATTTTCTCTCAAGAAGACAATCTTATATTTTGTCACAAAATTAGAGTACTCCTGGAAAAAATAATCTTCCTGGATATTTTCTAGATGTTTGCCGCCTGTTTATTGACAACTCAAAGCAACGTTTGAAATGTGTCTTTCTATACAATGGGAACAAATTAGAATCTATACCCATTGCTCACTCAACACAAATGAAAGAAGAATATAGCACGACAGCTTTGGTGTTGGAAAATATATAGTACCATGAACATCCATAGGTGATTTGTGTGGACATAAACTGTGAGTATTTTGTCAAATGGTAAACTTTCTCCTTGGAACAGATTGCCTCTACAAAATATCCTTGCATCTCGTGCCTCTTAGATAGCAGAGACTAAACACACCACTGGCTTAGAAACATGGACGTTTGGGGAAAAGAATGTCATTAACGAGAGAAAATCATCTTTCCTCCATGCATATCAAGCCGAGGCTTATGAAACGGTTTTTAAAGGCTCTTGATAAGACCGGATTATGCTTTGCATATGTAAGAAGAAAAATGCCTCAGTTGAGTAGGGAAAAAAATAAAGCAGGAATATTTGACGGCTGTTTGTGCTGCACTGAATAGTCTATTCTAAATTTATCGTCCACCCCTGTAAAATATCGTTTTGTCTCAAACTAGTTTAGTTCCCTTTCCTATTAACCTTGTATGTATATGTTTGTATACAGTTTTGGGATACTGCTACGTGCTTAAATATTTAGGGTTAACGGAAGGAGAAAACTAAGTAAACTTGACTGGTATCGTATTGAGATAGATCGCTAACAGATTAGCACGCAAAACATGTAGGGCTAATGGAAGGAGAAAACAGACTAAACTTGACCGTTATCGTATTGAGATAGATCGCTAACAGATTAGCACGAAAAACATGTAGGACTAATGGAAGGAGAAAACAGACTAAACCTGACTGTTATCGTATTGAGATAGATCGCTAACACTTTAGCATGTAAAACTTTCTCAGTGGGCAGTCATATTCCATCCCGCTTTGCAAATCTCATACCAAAAGGCATTAATTCGTGGTACTTCGCGACCGGGTGTGATGAGAAGGAACCCATTTCATATACTCACACCCTTTTCCTTAATCCTTTCAGAAGAAGTGAATGAACTTACATTCATTTCTGTTTGAATGCTAGTTGCGGTTTATTGTTTTGCTTGTTTGTTTGAATTTTGTTCGATGGTTGTTACTAATTAATTTGTCTAGCAATCGGTATTTTGTCAAAGGTTTCAGTAAATCTAGGCAAGTTCAGTTTATCTGGACTCGCCCCTTTACAACACCCCACCATAAGACTACTTATAAAGGATCCTGTCTTTCTAGATTCGATTTATGAGGCTGAGCTAAAGCCCTAGACTTCATTTGTTGGAAGTTGTCGGAAATTTTCTGGACAAACGCAAAGCGAGAAAAGTATGCTTAACTGGTAAACGAGATACTCAATAGTTTCAAATCCCTTGGGTGTAACATGAGTAATTAAGTGCACTTTTTACACAGCCACTTAGACCGTGATCTTGAAAATATAGGAGACACCAGTAAGGAACAAGGTGAATGATTTCACTACGATATTAAAACTATAAAGGACCGCTACCAAGGAGATTAAAACTATGGAAAACAGTTCCAAAATACATTCAAGAATGATACGAAAAAGAAGCTTCCGAAGTAGGTTTTATCGAAGACATTGTAATATATTAACATCAATATGCCAAAACGAAGGCGTAGATAAAAAAAATTCTGTGCTTAGGATTTTTGAACTGATTTTATCTATATTTGGGCACCGGATCAAATCTGTACAGCATGAAGTCTGTAAAGTTGTATAGAACACTGACGACATGGACTACCGCGAGGAGAAATAGTCTTAAAATAGGCGTACCGATGGTTTGGAGAGAAGACTGAAAACCACTTCGATGACTGTTATATCTGCCTAGCAAATATTACTGGATACAATCAAAATAACCGTAGCAAGTGGACTTAACCTGATTTGGTCTCTGCAAGTCCTTCCCAAAGAGGAAATCTCGATCTCAACGTTTCAGCAGCTATCAGAGCTCTATGAGGACTAGTATTGTCCCTCAGATCTGATACTAATGAAAGTGACAGTAACCAATTTCAGAACGTTTCAACCAAGATGAGTTAAATAACTTCACCAGAGATCTGAACCTGTCAAAAGAAGCTTTTGAATTACTGGCTTCCAGGTTGAACGACGAAAATTTACTACCCATTTTCTCTCAAGAAGACCATCTAGTATTTTGTAATGGAATTAGAGAACTGCTGGAGAAAATTGGTCTTCTTGAATATTTTCCTGATTGATGATTGGCGCCTACTTATTGACAGCTCAAAGCGAAGTTTGAAATGTGTCTATCTATACAATGGGAATAAATTTGGGTCAATAACAATAAATTGGTCACTCAATGCAAATGAAAGAAGAATATAGCACAGTAGCTTTAATCTTGGAAAAGATATAGTTTCATGAACATCAATGGGTGATTTGTGCGGACTTAAAAATGGTAATCTTTATCCTTGGAAAACAAGGTGGCTCTACCAAATATCATTGCATCTTGTGCCTCCTAGATAGCAGAGACAAAACTTAGAAACATGGACGTTTGGGAAAAAGAATGTTATTAACGAGAGATAATCATCTCCTCCATGCATATCAAACTGAGACTAATTAAAAGCGTTTCTAAGGCTCTTGATATCTAGTCACAGTTTATTGTTTCGCTTTGCTTTGCATATACATATAAAGAAAACATGCCTTAGTTGAGTAGGGAAAGAAATAAAGCAGGAATATTTGACGGCCGTTTGTGCTGCATTGAATAACCTATTCTTAAATTATCGTCCACCCCCTGTAAAATATCGTTTTGTATTTTTAGTTCAACTAGTTTAGTTCCTTTTCTTACTAACCTTGTATGTATAAGTATGTATACAGTTTTGGTGTACTTTTATATGTTTCAAATTTTAGGGTTAACGATAGCTTGAGGAATGAGAAAACAAGATAGTTCGCGCCAGGGTGTGATTAGAAGGAACCCACTCCTTAAACCCACAACCTTTTTAGAAGAAGTGAATGAGTAACAACACATGTCGTAAAGGTACTACTAGTCGTGAATACTAGTCACAGTTTATTGTTTCGCTCGTTTGTTTGAATTTTACTCGAGGGTTGTTTCTAATTAATTTGTTTAGCTATCGGTATCATATCAAAGGTGTCGGTAACTCCAGGTAAGTTTAGTTAATCTGGACCCGTCCCTTTAGAACGGCCCACCAATAAGACAACTTATTAAGGTCCTGTCTTTGTAAATTCAATAAGTGAAGTTGAGAAAAATCCTGCACGTCATTTATTGCAGTTGTCAGAAATTTTCTGGACGAACGCAAAGCGGGAAAACTATGTTAAACTGGTAAATGAGATGTATAACAGTTTTAAATCTCTTGTGTGTAGCATGAGTATTAAGGTGCACTATTTACGCAGCCACTTAGAACGTATTCCTGAAAATACAGAAGACACCAGTGAGGAACAAGGTGAGAGACTGCACTAGGGAATGAAAACTATGGAGGACCGCAATCAAGGAGATTAAAACTATGGAGGACAGTTCGAAAATATATTTAAAAATGGCACGTAAAAGAAGCTTCCGAAGTGTTCTTGTATTCTATTTTAATGTCTTTGATAGGTCGCTTCGTTACACTGCTTCGTTACGCTTCGTTAAACTACACTGTTTTAATGTTCACGCAAGATCAGTTGCGTACCCAATTACGAATTTTTTCCACATTATAAAATCAATGTCATTATGCAACGTGAAAGTTTTAGAACAAGCTTGAAATATTAGTCCGTATCTTGTTGTTATTGATTAACGTTGGTACACAACTCAACAGTGTTTCACATTGGCTCCGCTAAATACCAACATTTCAAAATTGTGAACCTCATTATGCAATCAAATAATTCTACTTTGACAACAATGCATATTGCCTACTTGCTTACATACAAACCACTCTTGTCTACTCATATAGTAATTTTCTGCCTCTTGTTTCGCACTCATGTTTCAACGACCAAAATGTTTCATCGGTTGAATAGGCATGATATTCGGCGAAGAGAGATAAAGACAGAATACAAATATATGTCCTATAATCTGCTACGTATGACGTGCGATTAGTGCGCCAAGTACTTGATTAACTATATGTCAACGTCGTGTCATTTGAAATGTCATCGCGATGTCACACGATTGTCAAATCAAAACAAAGTGCTAACTTATTATGATGAGGTGCAATAAATGACTTTATGGAATTTATATTTTAGTCATGGTTAGTTTTCATTAGAGGACAGGATTTATTTTAATTCATATTTGTATATGAGAAAAATATCTGCTATTAATAAAAGCTTTTGATACTAGGTGAGAAACGGAATCAAATTGTTAAAAAAAATGTACAAGACAAGAAACTTTTTAAATAATAGTAAAGCAAATTAATTTTATAGTCAAATACAAAAAGATGTATTGGAAGTAGTACGATGCTCAATATTAGAATCCAATTTAAATCTATTTATGAATTTTTTTTTAATTTTAATTGCGTATAATCATCAGTATAACATAGCCCATTTGAAGGAAGTCCTTCAACATCTCTAAATATAGATATAATGTTGCCTTTAATTTCGCGAATCTTTTACTGCTATCATTCGCCATTCAGTTTTACTTTATCTTCCTTATATTGTTGTCCTAGGGAAGGGTAATCTGTAAAAAACAATGAAAAGGAAGCCAATTTGGTTGCACTTTGTTTATATTCCCCACGAGAACCTGGCAAATGAGTCACAGTATTTTCTCTCCGCGTTCGACTTGAAGTGCGAGATGTGTCACAAGACCACTTCATTTGTTATTTTTTTGACTAATAGATTCCATTGTTACCTATATATTGTTGACATAAATCGCCCTTACCTTCACTGCATGACATTGATGAATCAATGTTATGATCACTTTCAATCACAAAGTCTTCAGCGTCAATGCCTGACTCATGGTCTAAATTGGCAAGATCCGTTTCGTAACCTTCTATATTCTTGCAATTTTCTGCAGTAATCCGTTCTGGCTCAGCAACTATTTCCTTGTCTTGTGCTCTCCCATTACCAAATTATCATATGCTCTCCCATTATCAAATGTGTTATTTCCAAAGTTTTGTTTCCAATGCATTTATTGTGAGACCCACAGAATTTGACACTTTTATAACTATTTGAAATCTTTGATAACTTTTTATCATCTTTCTTTTGCCGTGTTCAAGCAAATAATATTCAAAATGACCAAACATTTTACATATACATATTTTGAATGAACATACCAAAATTGTACATTCCATACCAAAATGAGCCCAAAGGGCCCTAGTTAATGTTTGTTGCCGGCCAAACTTCATCACAAACAACGTAGAATTAGAAAATAGCAAAATTTTTACTCTTAATAAAAACGCATAAAACGATGCTTTTCATGTTTAAATTATATAAATATTAGAGACCCGTCCCGGCTTCGCACGGGTACAATGTACTAATAAGGCTTCATAAACGCCCAAGCGATTTAGACACATATACCATTCGATCCATTTTGGCGCTGTGACATTGATAGTTTATAGTCCCCATATTTTCGGCGCGACCAGGGGATGTCTACGACGCTGTCCGCGCCTCTTGCCAGGGGAGGTTTTGACTCACTATTTCAAAATTGCATTAAACATTTATATCCTCTACAACTACAATAGTTAATATATTTTTAACATCACGAAGTTTTTGTTCCCTACTTGATTCCCATAAATAACATATGCATGTATTATACATAATATTGCGCAAAGAAGCACGTAAGTATTTCTTTACTGGGGAGCTGCGAACATACGTGGCATCGCTACAAATCGTTCATTGCTACTGAGAACCATGCATTTGTGCGTGCAGTTGAGCGTTATCTTGCGCGCAAAGGTTCGCCAAGCGTTAACAACGTAAGCGCACGGAAATATGTTGACTTGATACGTATGTCGTCTTTTCTTTAGTTTCTATAAATAAAATATGCTTGCATTATACATATGAACCTTCCAGAAGAAATTCTCTAAATGATAGTAAAAACCATATCACAATCCGTTGTGTAGTTTAGAAGAACAACGCGTTCATACAGACAGACGAGGATAATGACTTACTACATTATATATA
>WYDF02286997.1:0-15867 GCA_009867245.2 Adranes taylori
GAATTACTGAAGCACGGAGAGACCACACTATCCAAAGAGCTACACGTTTTCTTTAACAAAATCATAGAATCCAACAAAATACCAAAGTACTAATGAGGCTACCCACTCGAACGTCACTGACCCATAAAGCAATATGTAAAATTTTGAAAAGGTTTTGTCTATAGAATGTATCTATAGTAAAACAAAAACGACACAAAATTATTTTCATTCATAAAAAAAATGTTAAATTGACTTTGATTGTTTTGCGTTACACATCGCTTCAAATAATATAAATATTATTTGAACACTAAATTTAAAGTGACATATAATTAATTTCTCCGTTAAAAAAAATGATTAGTTTGGGTTTTGTTGGTATTAAAATTTTTAATAAGTCCTATTTCCACCTACTCGACGCCACTGACCCATAAAACAATTTTGTATGCAATAATTTGTATTTTTGTATGCAATAAGTGACACACAATTATTTCCATTAATCAAGCAATTGTTAAATTGCCTTTTTGATTAGTTTGTTTTAGACGTCGCTTTAAGTAGTAATTCCACCCCGTCGGACGGCACTGATGCATAAATTATTCTATGTAGTTGAAAGATCATTGTACATGCATTGTTTATATTCTGAATTTGAAGTGCCACAGAATTCGTCTCTCTGTTAAAAAAATGATTAATCTTTATTATATTAAATAAACATGAAGATTTAAAGGTACCATTGCCTTCTGATTGAGAGATTATGGCTAACTTCACATGAATATATCTTTACATTTCAATCGTAAATTGCTTTTCGGATGCCCACCCTCCAAATAAGTAGAACAAGAGGGGAGAGAGAAGGCAACCTTGCCGTACTCATCCACATACTGTATAGATTAACAGTAAAGTGACTAAAACAACTCTATGGTAATCAAGGTGACAGATGACCCGAATTCTTCAATCTCAGAGTTTTTCATTTATATATTTTTCTTTTAAAATTGACAAATTCAATTTTTTAAGCGTTAATTCATAAACAGGTTTTCTGAAAAACTAAATATTAAGCTTTTTACCTTTCTGCAGAATACAACGAAAATACGTAAAGTATGCAAATAATCAAGAGTTAAATTGCCTATGCTTTATAGCAAGATATTTATTTAGTTAATCTGATAACGTAATTTCTCATAATCAATTAAAATCTATAAATAATATATAATATGTAGTGATAACAACTTATCACGACGATAATATTTTATTTAATATTGTTATTCCAAATTGGGTTGGTGTAAAATAAAAACAACAGACGCGGTAACATTCTTTTCAAATGATTCACTCATCGCATTGACAATAAACTCGTAACTATTTTACTTTCATTTCGCACCGACTTATGATTTGAATTTAGTATTTATATAGCATCATCATTTCACAATCCTGTAACGGTGTATCCAGTGGCGGATCTATATAGGTCCTATTCCCGTCCTTAAGTGATGCTGGCCCGTATTACCACTAATTAATTATACATACAAATCTACAACACTATATGATAACGTCCCCACGCTTCCACCAAAGTAGTAGAGAAGGAACAAATATGGAACATATTGCATGTACATTTAGATGTGAAAAAGATCTGTTCTTGATGGATTCCGCATAATTTGACATAAGCTCATGCCAATTGGCACAAGTAATAAAAAAAATGCTACTGTACCAAAATCTGCGCACAACATCGCAACAAGTGATGAATCTTAGATATATTCCTAAGAGACAGAAAGTAAGCAATAATCATCTGTTTAATTGTTCACAGATGAACCGAGACCAATAAAAGTTGTTCTATTAAGCACTTAAATGGTAATGATTGTACCAGATGTCTCCATTGCTTTAGACTACAAGTTCCCAACGTTTCGAAATGATTGGAAGTCCAAAATAAAATAGAAGTATCTCAAATGTTAAATAATAATATAATTCGATTTCGCGGGCCACATTTGACCGCGGCCTTTTATTGGCTTTCAATACAGACCCGTTTAGCAGCCATTTTATCACAATATCGAAAAAAAAGCAATATAACACGCATATTCTCCAAAAGTTATCATAGTGAATGGATTATAAGACGAAATGTCGATAAGGTAATGCAGAACGAAAACTAAGTGCGTTTGACACTAAATGTAAACAACTAACAGATTGTTTATATGAAATACACACGTAAATTTAAATTTACAGCGAATCATTAAAGATATTTGAAACACATGCTTGTTTTAAAAGTTAATATCACATAGTAAAACCTAATTATAAAACTTGTAAATACAGTATATATATTTAGTTGTTATAGGTACTCATAATCATAATCACTGACCTTGAAGGTAACTACTGTATTTAGATATAGTGAAACTAACAAGACTTCTATGTATGTTATAAAATATTGCAATGCAACCATGTTCTCTAAATTAAAAACTTAATTAGTAATCTAGTAACATCCTTAGCTCACTATGTAAATATTTATGAAATAGAAATTTTTACTAACCATTCCTGGAAACGTCTAATTCAACCAAATTTTCAAAGTTTTGTATATCGGATGGTAATTTATTTATCTCATTAGCACTGAGCCCTAGCTTCCGCAGACGATGTAAACGGAAGAAATTCTGCAAACAAAAATGAATATAGAACAATAGGTTATTATTATTACGTGTATTAGCTCGTAGACATTCAGCTAATTAAAAACAAGTTAAAGTTAGCGGTATTTACCTTGGGAAGATCGCGGATATGATTGGCATCTAACAGAAGCTCTTCCAAACTTCTGGAATATCTAAGAATGTCTTCGGGAACTGTTGGTAAGCTGCAGTGTCTTTTATCAAGGTATTCTACTTGTCTGTTACAACCTTTAAATATTGGTATGCAACGAAACATCGCGATTAACTGACGACAAACATAACGCACCTACGAACACTACTTAGCACGAACACTTTAATTAATATAGTTAACATGAAAAAGAAAACAAAATATTTATTATTTTCGAAAATAACAGCGGTTTGTAAACTCGCCCATTATACTAGCCGTCATGTCATCGTGCCATCATACGCCACTCCTCTGGGAAACTGACGTCAAATTTCAGTTTGATTTATCGCAACGGCTTTAGTTTTTACCGCCATCTTTTATAAATTTCTAGTACTATTTCAGATACAAATTCTACAAATATTAATTTATTATGCGAAAGATTTTATTATAGAAAGATTTTATTAACTTATTATATGAATTAAATATTTATACAAGGAATGCAACTAAATAAAGATACATTCATTTAGTTAAACGTTTTTAAGGAGAATAATTCGAATTGATCTTGTACCGACGGCGACATCTTTTGTATACACTTAATACATTTTTTGACATTTTATCATCGAAACAGAATATAGGGGAGAGACTACTCTATACTTAGAAATAAACTGATTTGTAGTGTCATCTGCATTAGTAGCACAAACTAAGTCTCAGTTCAACAATGGCCAACTAGAATTAAAATACGTTTTTCCTACATATGGCCCGCTCAATTTGATTTTTTTACACAAATAATATCCTGTGTAAATATGAGTGTTCGAAACTCTCAACTGACGATATCTAATGAAACTCTTACTTTTAAATGGCATTGTGAATTACATACAACTTCTAAGGTTAGAAACCAATGGTTAATATATTTTTAGTTACAATTATTGAAATATGTATACAATCAAAGCGAATATTATGCACAACAGATTTTGCAGAGATACTATATTGTAAACTTATATTAAATGTTGAAACAAGTCAAAATATCTGTGGATGAGAAATTAGTTATTTTAGAGAAAAGGTAAGTGATATGCTTTATATTTATTATTTGTAGCATTTGTTATTACAAAATTTCTAAGTTATAAAACTTGCAAATTTGTGCACAACAATTTTTCTGCATTTTCCAGCCATTTTTAATAATGATAAAAATTATTTAATAATGATAAATTTATTATTTATAATAATCTTGTGAATATGTATTTAAATTCAATGACATTCATGTAGTCATAAACGACGCTTTTCAAAAAAGCCAAGATGGCAGTTCCACTATGCCGCCTTATATAGGCGACACATATAATAACTTAGTTAAACATGATTTAACTGAAAAAAACTTAATTTAGACTTACTTAAGTACCTAAAACAAACACTAACGCAACGATGAATTGTAAATGTTTGCTAGAGGGTCCTGGCAAACATTTACAATTGTTGTTGTTATTATTGTCAATTTTGTTGACGTTTTAATCGGCAGTGTGTCCGGCACTTGTTGGCCCAATCTGGTAAGTTAACATACCATTTACCTAAAGTAACCACCATAACCCAAACAATGCCCAAACTTTCAATTTGTCAAGAATAAACAGCCTCTCTTGTCTGAAAATGTTCGGAAAGGGCTGAAACAATAGTTACAATCTATCCGTTGTTCTATAAACGGTAAATAACGAAATAAACATTCTTCCAATTGATAATTTCTATTGGAGGTTAATTTTTTTTTACTACTTTATAACCTGTAAGTACAAATGATGACGACCTTTATTTTGTGACATCATATATCGCTATTTATCAAGTACAGACACGACGTGGTCATAACATAACTGATTGGTTAAGAGAAACTTCACACTACAAAAGTCGAACTAGACGACTAAATTTGTTTTACTATTTAATGGAAAGGTCCAAAGAAAATACAATAACTGCAGTGTAGAATGTAGTGTAATAGTTTTGTTTACATATAATTGATTAAAGAAAGTAGTTACACATTGTTAACTACTTTATATAGTTATTTAAACAAAGAAATAAAGAAAATATAAATAGGTACATAATTTTAAGTTTTGAATCAAATACTTTTAGAATATAATAAATATGATTATGTATGTAAATTACATAATAAATTAAACAAGGCGAGCTAGTTCGATTTATAATTCACGGTACAGTATTTGGATGGCGCCAGCTATGTTGTATTGAAATAAATCTCACCTCTCAGTCCATGTTAGGTACGTACTCTTGGTAATTGCCTATGACAATTAACAACTTCGTTGGTGATTAGTCCTAACATAAGATTTGATTGTATGTCATTAGATTTGGCTTTATAGTTTAATTCAATTCAATCTTTGATTTAAACTTAAATCAATTGTGATCTATTAACGTAAAAGTGAAGAAAAGTATTAATTTTCATGATGGAACAAATCATCATTCAAAATATGCCATCAAAATCACCATTACCACCTGAAAATACACTTGAAGTAAAACCAAACACTTGTAGTAGACCAAACGGTAGTCAATTATCTATCCAAGAATTTCAAACAATTCACATAAGTAACAGCGAGAAACAGGATATTTTAAATAAAACGTTACCTGACAACACGGTTAAAGTTAAAACAACCAGAAGATCAATTTTTAACGGTAGTAACTTTATTTAACTATTAGAATTTATAGTAATCTTACCAATCTTTCATAGACGAAATTCAATTACCTACAGAAGAATTACCTGCAGATTATGTACGTAAATTTCACGAAGAACTTGATCAAATTAGATCAGAAAGGAATAAAGCAAAAGAAGAAATGTTAATGGCACTAGAGTGAGTTAATTTGATTTTGCTGTAAAAATGAACCAAAACTGTTGTATGTTAAAACAAATTTACGTATATCAAGATAGTTATGAATTTTTGAATGATCATTCGATACAGGAAATTAGAGGAGCCATTTTATATAAAATGAGCTGCTAAGTTTGTATAAAAACGCACCTGTATGTTAAATTGTTAAACATGTTCCAAATAAGGTCGCAAAAGATTCAAGCGGAGTATAGAAATAAGTTTATTTTAGTGTTCCATCTTTAATAGTTTCGGGGTTGTATCCAAATGTTTTTAAATTTTGAACGTCCCGCTCCATTCAATATAGTGGTATTGCACTAACGTCGATCGTTGTACGGTATGTGTGCAAAATAGCTTAAGAGTAGAGAATTCCCGCTATCCAGGGTCAAAAAAATTAAGTTTTCCCATTGAGTAAGTAGTAAATATAGAAATAAAACGATCTTAATTTTCCTACTACGAAAAGTGAGGAGACTGATAGATGTTAGCACATTGGCCCTCTGACCGCGGACGCACGAAGCTATATAGTTACCAGTTCAATCCTTTTCATCAACTGCTGTTTCATACAACATCATGTATGGTTTACTTCTTCGCTAATGAATATAAGGCAGGTCGCCAATTTGTGTTTAATAAAATTATTTTTAGAGATAAATATGAATCTATTTTCCTATATTTTAAAATAGAATAGTTATCCAATTGTGGTAAAACTATGGAAAATTTATTTCTTTAATGAGATTTTATATCAAAATAAATATAAGCAAATATGTAGCTGTCTGTGGATGTAATTAACAGCATACATTCTAGCATAACTTTGGAACGCGTAACTTACAAGATTTGATACACTTACAACTTTGTAGACTTATACAAGAATGTAATAAACTACGGAAGCCAGCATTCTTACAAATGGTAGTGAGAATAGAAAAAAAATGAAATGAAAAAGTTGGAATTTTTTCGTTATTTATAAATATTTAGTTATAGAAACATGGAATAAATTTATAAACATCTTACATATCACTACTTTTGTCTTTTCCACATTCATCTCCAATCCTTTTCTATCCATATACCTTTTTATTCTCTCTATCATATCATTCATTTCTTCCTTCTATTCGCCATGCACACTATCATCTGCATAGCTAAGCGACTAGACTCCCTATATTCACTCAACCAGACTGACCTTTTTTCAACACTTCGTCCAACTCCGACATCTCGGAATATTTTCTCTCATCCTCGCTCTCGCTTTCACTCCATCATACATTCTCTTATCGCTCTTATCAACCTACCAGATATTCCAAGCTTAACCGTTTTCTCCCATAACTTTAGCCTTACAATTTTATCCAACGCATATCTCAAATCAAGGAACAAGTATAACTCTTTTCTTCTGCTATCTCCTTTTGTATCATATAATTTAACACAATTATATTGTCCGCTGTCCCTCTGCCTCTAATAAAACCTGTCTGCGTGCTTTATAACATAACTTTCAGTCGCAACTCCTCCTCCAACCTTACATTTATTAACCTCGCAAATAATCTGTATAACCCATCCATTATTGTCACACCCCCATAATTTTTCACATTCATCCTACCACCTCTCTGGTGTACTGGAACAATTTCCCCTTCGTCCCACGTTTACGGAATTCTATCTGTTCCATTCTATATTTTATTAATCCCCATGACCCTGACTAATGCTTCTAATTCTCTCTAACTTAAACATCCCAGGCTTCAACCGGAATCTTGTCAGATCAAGGAGCGCTACCCCTTTTTTATCTTCCTTATCTCCTACCTCATTTCTTCCACACTTGTTCCATCCTCAAAATTCATCCTACACTTATTCTCCCATTCGATGGAAATTTATCTCACAATCCCTTCTTTCTTCTCCCATAAGGCACGGACTCCTCATATGTTTCCACACCTCTCGCTCATTACGCAATTTTTCCTGTATTCCCGTGTTATGAGGAATATGTTCTGAATGCTGCCTGAATATGTAATCCCGTACTCACGTTTTCTATATCTATAAACCATGTCCGTGTTATGACGAATATATGGTGCGAATTTGGTCGCTGTAGCTCTAACGGTTTGTCCGGAAAATGGCTTCAACGACAAAACGGAGTTACATTTTTATTATATAGATTATTTCGATTATAAAAATAAAAACTGTAGTTTTATTTTTAAAAGAAAATATGTACCATAACATAAAATCTAATCATAAATTAAAATAAACAAACTATGGGAACTCTCTCAGAAGCTTTACACGAGTGCAGAATGTACAAGGGTTGGTAGACTAAATTATCTGATACCCTACCTATCAGCGTCGATGGCAGAGGCTCAACTTCAAACCATATAGCAGACCAGAAAAAGGTTCAACTTCAAACCATAGACGATAAGCCAAAATAGATAGAAATAGGCCGGCAATAAATAAGCATAGAAAAAACATTAAAATAAAGTCCTGCTCTTATTTAGTTATATTAGTTTGTATCATAGCTAAACAATAGTCCCAACTGGTGAAGAATAGTTCAAACAGTTTTAAAAAAGTCCACAGAAATTCAGAGGGCACGATTTTCGTACGTAGTCCGGTTTTACACATCCTTTTATATCTATTTGCTACTTACTCAAAGGTTTCTCACTGTGCAAAAAATGTTTATATCTGTTTACTAAATTACATTTCAAACGGGCCAGAAATTTAAGTCGTGAGAAAATTTTCAAACATTCACTTTTTTGGTCTCTGGGACCTCTAAAACATACTATCACTCTGAATCAAACTCATGAAAGCTAGTTCTTTCGTATACTTCTATACACTACATGATTTATGAAATATAAAAATATAAATTTTATTAATTGGTTTTCATGAAAATTTTATTAAAATTACTAAACTTCTGAACTCGAAGTAAATAAATTCTTGTTGATTTCTCAAAAAGCAAATTTATTCATGAACTTACGTTAGAAGATAAATTTTTGGAGAAACCTACTTATTCTAGTTGCAAACTTTTTTGGACTGGAAAAAATAACTAACTCTTGACGAAATACAATCAATTAACGATAAATTGTTTTGTAGGAATCTTAAAGCGGAACCCCTCAAGCCAGATATTTCTATGTTATCCAAATATAAACGTCAATTTGTAGATGTTAATGGTAACAGTGATGACTTCTTAAATGAAGCTACGCAGCTTGCAGAAAGAGTAGAATTTCTGTTAGCAGAAAACGACTTCTTAGATAAACAAATACAAAATATCCGTGATAATCTTCAGCATACGAATGATATTGCTAAAGCTACTAAATCAGATAAATAGCTTCTTTTCCCTTAATGTAATATTCATTTTCTTTGTTAAATAAAATTCATTATTTCCAAATTTGTTTGTTTAAACTACACTGCTCACAAAAACTTGCAAGTTGAAGTTTTCAATTGTCACTATTTGCGTAAAATGATTCATATTTTTGTTTATAAAAATAGAAATCCAAAAATAAGAATAAACCTAGAGGGCATATACAAAGTTATATAATTGATATCTCAGCGCTACTGGTTATGAAAATTAAGAGAATCTGATCGAAATAGAGGTTCCGAGCAACCTGTTAAGACTGGTATCATAGATACACAAGGAAGAAGAAACCATACTAGATTAATTGATAGCATGAGGTTTATTTGATCAGAATGGCCAAACTTGATTTATCGACATAGATGGCTTGGGGAGCTTGAAGGTGGGCAAATACAGCTCAATTTTTTGCTTGCCAATAAATTTGTAAAAAAAACGAGAATTAGAAAGTATATTAGTTTATTTTACTTAAAATACATATATAAATGTATATTCTTAACAAGATCCAAATAAAAATTAATGTTCTTTAACATGCAGTAACAATTTGTATTTACAAAATACGGAACAAATAAACTAAAAAGTATTCTGTTTTCATAAGTCCTAACATAAAAATAATAGTACAAAACACAAACATAGTACGTGATAAAACAAATAAAAATCACCAAATAATATTTACACCTTATCGTTAATATAGCTACGTCTTTTTTAATATTCGGATATAAATTAAAAACAAAAGGACTAACATCAATTATTAATTAATAACACAGCTAAGTTTCACCACTCCAGCATCGCAAAAACAAAAGAACAAATCATTTCAACAATAGCTGCATTATATTCGTTCTGAAATTATTGACATGTTTCTCCAATTCCTCAACACGTGTTTTCAATTTTATATTAGTCTCACTTAGATTTTCCAATTCATCCTCGTGATGCTTCTCAATCAATTTACGTTTCTGTCGCGACTTACGCGACGATTCATTATTTTTGTCACGCATTTCCCTGTATTTTGTCGCTTCTGAATTTTCTGAACACGATGATAGACTCGATCGCCTAGATGTACCAACTTCGGATGGTGGTGAAGGTGTCGATATTTTTAATGGCCTTCCACGTTTTCGAACAACATCCAGCGTTTTTGCGCTGGTTGAAATGCTGGTGGACTTTGTTTTCTGATATCCGGTGCGTCTCTGAACAGTTTTACTATTTCCATTTCTCATTGATTTGGGTGGTAAATAATCTTCATCACTGTCCTCTGAATTTTTGCGTCGACGTTTTACATGAACTTCCGGTGAACTTTCATCTGAATCATAGTAGTTATTATTATTTATCGTCTGTTCATTTTTATCGGGAATGTCTTCGAGTTCTGACTTAAGTCCTATGGAATATGAAAATGGTGATTGTGCTGGGTCCGAAATGTTAGAAACTTGTAAGTTCATGAAATCATCAACCGTTAGATTTGTAATCACCTATAAAAACAAAAGAATTTTACTTTAAGTTTATTTACAACTACATGTTACATGAAATATTATATGAGGAGGTGGGTCAGAAAAAGTAGCATTCTGCTATAATTTTCTAAAATAAAGTGTCTCTCAAATATAAGAGGAAATTTATTAGTTTAACCTATTGCTAAATATGACTTCCACACGTTTCCAATCAAAAAGTTGGAATTACCGGAACTATCAAAAAATAAACCTTAAGTAATTATATTTGCACTCATTTCTAAAAATTAGAAAGCCTACTGAAGAATTAGAAAGTCGACTTATCACTAAAAAGATATAACTGCTACAATTGACACAAAAAATGGACATATATGCATGTAGTTGGTCGTGAATACTTAATTCATAACACCTTTGTGTGTCGCATGCTAAAGGCACCGTTCTAAAGATCTTTTGTATGCAAAAAATGCAAGCTATTACTTATGCTAGTAGTTTGTTACATATCTTATAAACGCAGTTTGATGAAATACATTTATTACACATATGAAATTTAATAACCTTTGAGATAAGTATATCACATTTGTGATATCAAATGTTTTAACTAAAGTGTATTCAGATTCAACATGCATCTAAAATAAACACTGACGAGCTCATGCTAATCACGTGAACGCGTTTTTATTGGTCGAGCGGCTATAAAACTTTCGATGCGTCCTGTAAGAATACACTATAGAGATGCATTTGTATTTTAGTGTGCAATAAATTTATTAGGTTATAACGAGTTGGTTTTTATCACGATGTGGTCAAACGTTTTTAAAGTGTTAGGAAGCGGTGTTGCCGGGTTGCGGTGTTGCCATGTTTGAACCTTAACAAACTTTTTGAAATATATCAGGAACGATAAAAAATAGGACATTCGAATAAACTTTATTGTATAGGCTACATAAAGGCCTGTCGATTTAGTTTGAAACATTTTTTTTTCCAAAATCACAATTTAACATACATACAGGGTCTTTTTTGTTTTGCTAACTTTAGGGTCCATTTTCTCGAAAAGTTTCGCAATATTTTTTTTAATTTCTTGTGTCGAAAGTTTCTTAAGCGATTAAGCTAGTTTTAAAAAATGCATGTCATAGCGCCAAAGTAATTTGACCTTGAAAAAAATTGTACTACTCTAAATATCTCGATTCCTATGAAAGCTGGGAAAATGAAACTTGGGGAACGTATGTAAGACCAAGGAGCCTCAAATTTGCCAGTGTGGGTAAGACTTTTGAAGACGGGAATTTTTTTTAACTTTTTACTAACACCTTGTATATTTTCTTATACTTTGATAACCCTTCCAATTTGCTTTACAATGATACCACATATGATGGGTCTAGTTGTTATCATTTCAAAGATATGACCCTTAATAACTTAAAAATTAGCAACTTGTCGCCATGGCAACAGACATTCAAAAATCATATTATATACATGTAAGCATACGTAATAGCTCATATATGCAAAGTTACAGGAAAAATTATTTTACGTTGTATGAGACATATAAACTGCTTTCGCAATTGACTAAATGTTGTTATCAGTGGCAGATACATATAATTTTTGGAGGGACTCGAAATGATTATTTTATTGAGAAATTCAGTTTTAAAATTGGGAGGCTGAAATTTCGCTCACACATAGTGTGAGCGTATTATGCGTCGAATGAAAGCAATGCCATCCCCGGAAGTGGTGTAGAGCGCGATGTTGCCACATTTAAAATTTTACAAAGTTTTTGATATATTTCAGGAACTATAAAAGATAGGACACTCGAATAAACTTTATAATTTTATTTGAAACATTTTTTCTAAAATTACAAACTAAGATATATATACAGGTGTTTCTTGTTTTGTAAAGTTTGCGATCGATTTACTTGAGACCAGCTATTGTACTACATTAAATATCTCGGTTCATATGAAAGTTGAAAAATAAAACTTGGGGAACAAGTGTAAAACCCACAGCTACGAAAATTTTGTTGAGAATATTCCAGGAAAATCCATTATTTTCGATGTCCTACTACCGAAAGAGATTTTCTGATTTATTTTGATTTATGTAAATCTTTGAGTTGGGATGAAATATAGATCAAAACAGAGAGTCGGCGGTCTAGACATAAATCAATCCGTGCGACCAATGTATAAATCCAAAATGTTGCAAATGTCTTAGGAGATGGGACGAGGCCAAGAAAAAGTGACCTATCGGTTATCCCTCTAAAGAGAAATACCCTTAACTTGATATTTCAAACTACAAGTTGATAAAAAACACTATCAAAAAATATTTGGAAATTAATGTATTGCTGTCTTGTAGAAGCAACAATAAGATATGGCAGCATCACAGGGGTAATAGAAACAGTAATAAAAATAAGGAAAGAATTTTCAGTCTACAAGAAAACATTATTCGTATAATGTACAATATTCCCAAATGAGACTTGCAGAGACTATTTCAAAGAAGAAAGAATATTTAGTATATTTAGGCTTTATAAATATCATGTATTAAAGTACGTGAAACAAATCTTAAATAAATTACAAACAGAACAGTAATATTCATAAGCACGACACATGAATAAAACATCAACTAAGGATAGAAAGACAAAGGTTAATACTAGCGGATTATAACATTATATGGGAGGCAAGCTATACAACAGGTCACCAGAGAATCTGAGTCTGAAATCTGTGCAATAATATGATATACTTATGCATTGGTTATCAGTGCATTGTAAATACAAATAGGGATTAATAAATCATTATTATTGTTAAATGATATTTAATCCAGAGTACGTGGGAGCGAAATATTTCAGATTCTTGTAAAAACACCAACTTCGACTCAGATTCCACCCAGACTCTAAAAATTATAATGAATGCATGGACAGTTACAATTACATTATAAATTTGATCTTCCAAAACTCTAGTTTTCTTAAAACTAACAACTCGTGTTAATGCTAAAGACAATGCCTTGATATTGAGAAAAAAAGTCCATTTTGGGAATAAATTATTTCTTTACAGTTTTATATAAATTGATATATATATTCCTATTAAAAATTACTTACCACATTATTCTTATCCACATTTGTCAAACCCAATATTGTATTAATTACATCGGGTGTATTAAGAACATCAGGTTCCATACAGAAATTTTTCAAATCTAATGTGAGCTTTGTAGGTTGTTGCGACATACTATAATCATTTTGTTGTTGACTATCATCGAAATCAATATCTCCATTAGCAATTTCAATTTCATTTGCCTGGTTGGGAAAAATATAATCCATCTTATTAGCATCTTTATGATCCATTAACATGTCATATTCATCCATATTAATATCAAAGTCGTCCAGATTTGATAAGCATAAACTATTATTAAGTGATTCAGTTGTGATCGTATCATCAGTATGGTTATGATCTACTTCTTGTTCCTCTGCATTAATACTAGAATCTTCTTCTTTTATATTTTGTATATAAGTTTGAAACGGATTAACCGGTTCTTGTGTATTTGTAGAACTTGCATCAATATGCAGTGGTTGAGCTGAAAGAGATCAATCATACGATTAGCTTTTGATGCTTCTAAAAATACCAAATACAATACAAATTAGATACTTAATATTGATGAACAATTTGGCATGAAAAAATAATCCAGGGCACTCAAACAGTGAATTTCCAAGTTTGTGAAAAGTTTGTGAAACTTTTGTCCAGATTTCAGAATCTGTTAAGCCAGAACATTCAAATAAATTTTGTTCTGTAGTCTGTTTATTATTACTTTGATTTTATTTGAAACACAAACTAAAAATCGATATATACAGTCCCTTTGGTTTGTCCCTTTGGAACAAATGGAAGTTGTACGTAGCTCCACAGTAACAAAATTCCATTTAACCTAAGGAAAACCATTATTCTCCAGCATCACATTCTCTAAAAGAGAGAAGATTCTAAAATTACTGATTACATGATTCAAAGTCATTATCGTTATTTATTCCTCTGCTGTGAGCCATTGTCAACTCAAACAATTTTGTTGTCAATTTTAGTTATTAGGTTTGAAAGCCAACGATAATTATTTTTTGTATAAATATAATTGTCGATTTACATTCCAGGGTATATAATCGTATTTAGTAATTTCAACAGCAAGCACTTCTTTGTTTCCAATATTAGCTTCGAGGCATAAATGAAAACGATTTAAAATTTCAACGAGAGATCTGATAAGAATCAGGAAAAACAGTGAATAACGATCTTTGGGAAAAAGATTTTTCTAGAATATAAAAACCAAATAAGACAAAATAGTATCGATCTCTCCAATTCATTTTAAGAGAATTAAATTAATACAAAGTCATATCCATGAGATAAATATTATAATTATTAACATGATACAGCTAGATGGGATATAAATTTAATACTTACTAAATAACGGCATGTTTAGTTCATCTGCGGAAAATTGGTCTATCGGTCCCAATCGAATATTCAAATTTAAATACTCTTCCTGGCGCATTTCCATATGTTGATCTGGTAATGCATCGTTCGACTCGGGAATTTGTCCTGAATGATCCACCTATAATATTAGGATCTCTTTATTAACAGACATTTTCCGCTACAAGATTGCAAATAAAACTTTTGGACATTTCAAATTGTAAAATAAATTATTTAATACTTTCATTTTAGGCCGGAAACCGAATAAAAAATTCTTGAAAGTTACTGAGAATAAATTTAGAGATTTGTGACTGGAAAAAATGTATGTTTTTTAGTACAATCATCAAACTCGGCTAATGTGGTACAAGGGGCAATCTTGGTACAAATGTGGTACAAGGGTCAATCTTTCTCCTTTCACTCATCCCGTCTAGAAGGCTATAGTATTTTGAAACAAATATGAATAAAATTACACCTCAATACTTCATTCATGGAAAATTTGTTCTAGAATTTGGCAACTTCTAGGAGTGGCCTCTAGAACACCAAATGTGAAGTTTGGTAAAGTATACGAAAAACTATAAATCGTTTTAAAAACAATCATCATCACAAGTTGCGGTGTGCAGTACATACTTCCCATAACGATGCAAAATACGCATAAGCAGTGGTGAAATTAGTCTAAATACGCTGAAATCCTCCTGCTGAAATCAGTCTAAATAAGCCACTGCTCTAAAGTATCTAATATAAATAAATAAAATAACCTTTATTGGCATTATAAAATGTACACTTTCTTATCCCTATCTACATTACACAATAATAATATTATTCACAAATTAATAACTAAAAAATAACTTAATCAACATTCTTAGTTTTTTCTTACCCCCTCCCAGGAGGAAAGACTAATTTTCCTCATCTTTCTACTCATCCCCCACTCTTCACTCCCATATTACCCTAATCCTATATTTACTTAATCCTATCTCTTATTTATATTCTATCTCTTTCTACCCCGTCTCCGATCTTTTTTATCTTTTTCCATCCTAATTCTATTCATTATTCCTAAACCCTTTCCACCTTTACCCAAATTTACCCTCCATTCCCCCGCCCCCTTCCTTTTCCCCCCCCCAAACCCGCATACCCCCCCCCCCGCTCACTTCGTGCGCCCTCCTGCT
>WYDF02287008.1:0-16595 GCA_009867245.2 Adranes taylori
CTATTTGTTGATTTATTCTAATAAATTTGAAGTTGTATTTTTATAGTTATTTCACCAATATGGTGGTTTTAATCTTTGCAAGTTCTCCTACGATTTGATAAGTTATTTCACGGTATCATTATTTTATATTTATTTATTTATATTTTAGTTAAGGTGATTAATTATTTTTATATATTTTTTTAATAATAATTTTTAAGGTATGTATCTTAATATTTCAAATTTGACTTAATTAACCAAATAAACTAAAATTAATCAATTCAATGATTCAACTGAATAATGAAATCAAACTAAACATTTTTTAACTCGTAAACGGGTAGTAATTTTAATTAATAAACTTACGTTCCCTCTCAGTTTTAAATTATCTACATCTTGCCCTATTTAAACGTTTCTCGATGTCTTCTACTTTAGGAGATAGCAATACTAGAAAGTATTTGAAAGTACGCATCCTGTATAATTACTTATTTTTTAGGCGAATTTAAACATATTATGGATTCTGTAAAGCCAAAAATTATATTTGCTTCTGAAGTAAATGTAAGAACAATTTTGAAAATTAAACAAGATGTCGATTACATAAATCATATTGTTTCACTTGAAAACAACATACTAACTAAAGGTGTAATGTCTTTTAAAACGTTTTTAAAAATCGGAGTCACACAAATATACAACTTTAGACCAACAAAACTTTGTGGAACAGATTTGTTGCTAATTCTAATGTCGTCTGGAACTACTGGATGTCCAAAAGCAGCTATGATATCCCATGCAAATATTTTGGCTTCTTTATTACCAGTTTTGTAAGTACAGTTAAGTACAGTGTTTTATAAATATTGGTTTTACAAAATTAACTTTTATCCTTAGAACTGTCTCGGTTATCCTTCCTCCTGACTTTCTTTCTCCTCACACTAAAGTGACTTTTACGATATTAATACTATTATAACTATTTTTATTACAGACACCCACTTTATCTTGGTATGTGCACAGATAATCATACTATTCTCTTAATGCTTCCTATGTTTCATCTCTATGGATGTTTAATGACGTTAGCATCAGTAGTCAGTGGTACAAAGATGGTAATACTCAATCAATTCAAGCCAGAAATTTTTCTAAATTGTCTTCAAGATTGTAAAATTACTTTTCTGCCATTAGTACCGCCTATAGCACAATTTATCGCAAAAAATGCACTTGTCGATAACTACGACTTACCACATCTGAAGGAAGTATTTTGTGGTGGTGCACCTGTGGCAACGGAAATGATAGTCCTTTTAGAAGACAAGTAAATAAACTATGCATATATAATTTTTTCGTTAAAATTAATAACATTAGTTTACATAATTTTAGAACCAGATATATTATGCTAAAAATATGCCTGATACGATTAATAATATGACTAAAGACAGAATCAATTTAAAAATAAAAACCGTGACATATAAGACCTATAATAACATTCCACAGACATCCACTCTCTGGGTGGGTGTTTTTTTCCAAAATCACCCACACTCTGAGTGCAACAAAGGCCACGGATTCTCTGTTGCCATTTATTGTCAAGTTATTACTCAAGCTATCTTCATTCAGCATCCCAAACATGTCAAAAAGAAACACCAAAACTGTGCCCACGTTAAACTCAGACTCTGGAACAAACCCATTTCATTAAAAAACAAAAATTGCCATCTACGTGTCACGTTTAACAGAAATTTCAACTGGAATTCTGATATAAACAACACTCTTTCTAGGGTACACAAACGCGTGAACTTGATCTCTACACTCAGAGGACGTTTTAGAGGCTGTCATCCAAAAACTCTGCATCACACTTACAAAACTTACATTAGGCCACTGATAGACTGCAGAGCGGTTCTATACTCCACACTTTCAAATGCGCAAATGCATAAACTCACAACCTGTGAACGAAAAATACTTATCCACAGGAAAATCGGAAAATCCACAGGTTACACTTCCAATTTCCAATTTCACTGCTATATGAACACTGCTCTGCTGAGCCTATCACAGATCGTCTAAAATTTTTGCAGTCTAAATATCGAACTCGACGTGATGCAGAACACAACCTAATAGCCTACCGAAATCTTCGTTCTGATTGGAAAGCCACTCACCACCGTAGCAGACTGCCACGTAGACCCTTCCCACATTCGCCAACTCGAATTATACGAAGCATGCAGGTACCAGCTGAGCATGTCTCAGATATCCTTCAATTAATCCCAGCCTCCCTAAGATGATTCCTACGTCTATTAAAAAAAACCAAAGGCAAAAAAATAAAAAATAAAATCGAAAAAACAAAAGACAAAAAACTCTCCCTTCCACAACATCCTTATTTTCTATTTCAGGTTAAGTAACACCCACTTGCAGATCCAAGCAAGTACAACCAGCAGTAATACAAGACCACCAGCAAAATCAGTTCACCCATTAAACCTCATCAGTTGACCATGTTATGGCCAATTTGTTATAACTACTATACTCCTTTTATATTTTATTCTGTTTGTAAAATAATTTCCTCTGGCATGAGATTCAGGGTTGGGTTAGGAATTCGTTTGATCTTAATTTTTATAATAATGTACTTAATTTCTTATATGATATACAGAGAAAGGCAATAACAAGTTTAAATAGTTTGGTTTATTGTTCTAGTATTTATAACTGAAAATATATGACTCGAAGCGCGATTTTAAATAACTGACAATAATGTTGATTCAAAATATTATCAAAAAATTGGTTAGGCTAATCCCGTTCCCTTCTTCCATTAAAAAAAAAATAAAGTAAATAAAGAGTGACGAACTACATATGATTGTACGTATTTTATTGTATTATTTGTCTTCAGCTATGAATACTATTCTGGAACGAAACTTCTCTTCCGTACCAACGGCATTGAAGTTGATTGTATTAAATAAATGAACCACGATGGTGTTGTGGATATTGATTAATGATCTCGGTTATCGGAATCAATTTGACCTTTGCCGAAGTACTTAAACTGGCGTCGGTGATGACCTTGTACTCTCGAATTGTCGATGCTTTCTAGGTAATTGCTTCTTCTCATGTGAGTCTCCATATCTTGCATCGATGTCAAGGATAATGGGAAAATAGTATGAGAATAAGAGTAGAAGAGAGTGATAATTATTTAGGAATCGAAATATTTAGCAGAAGATGTGTCGTCGGATACATAACCTTTTTGTTTCGTAGAAGTTGAATTTTATTTTGTACACTTTAAATTTAATTATTTTATTTATTCGTAGATTTAATATGTTGATTGAATATTTGAAATTTTACTATAGCGATTTAAGATCAGATAAATACTGGCTGCGATCATTTCTTGCTGACCAAAAGGAATTGACTAGGTCTTCTTTCAGAATTAAAACTTTGGAGTAGCGCGATTGGGTTCTCGCAGCCATCCAAAGATAACAATACAAAAATTGCGTCTGTGGATCACTGGAATTTTGTCGGAAGGAAGCTGCTCCTGAATGATCGGCTAAGCCGTGACGTGTTGCCCAAACCGATGCTTTTCGACGGCGCCCGCCGCATAAAAGGCGGAATTTGAAAGAAGCCTCTGCTGCAAAATGTTTGGGAAGGTTATATTTCCAACCAATAAAGTTTCTTTCTGATACGTTAAGAAAATTTAAGGATCAAAGTTGCATTATCCTGTTGACGTTTTCTAGTGAAATGCAAGTAGTGGTGATTTCTAAAAGGTGCGGTGGAAATAGTAGCTTGATACTGTCAAAATTTCAAAGTATCGTATAGAAAACGCCTGCAAAAATACGTTAGACTAATATCCAATCAGATTTGTTGAAAACCAAAAGGGTAGAAACTTGCTCGTTATTCAGAAAAAGTGGTGGGTGAAATACTTGAAGTGAAACAAATATTCGCCGACAAAGAAACTCGTTATTTTAAATGATAAAAAAAACTTGCCATCGTAGAAGTCGTAAATTCGTAGAGTCGTAAATTTTAAAATATATGATAATGCATCTGCATGTAGATGAAAGTATACCGCTCACTGTTGGCTTTAACACAAAGCTTTGTAGCGACATGCCGCCTGGTGTGTACACTTTCTCGTTGCGGCAGTTGATTTTTTGATTGGTTAGGCTGAATATTAGCTAATATTTAATTGCATATTGTTTTTCTTTGATGAATTAGATTAGTCAATTTAGATATATTGTTACAGGATTTCTCATTTAATTTATCATTTATTAAGGAATTGCTTATTGCGATTATTAATTAATTAAATTAATGAGAATCCTATGTCAGTCGAGGCTGATTAAACAAAAGAAATGTCAACAGCACAACAATAAGTATTGCAAATGATTTGAGAAATGCTTACATGCAAATAAAATTATAATTCGTCCCTCAGAATAAATAATGCCAAACCAAAATAATCAAATAAAATAACCGTGCTAGCGTACTATTTTGTATATAATTTTGTATATATTTTGTATTTATTATTTGTAAAATAATAAGGAAAATACAACTCAACAAAAGGATAAAATAACAACCATTATTTTTAAATATCTTCTAGAGACTTTAGAATAAGATTCATATTTTAGAAGTAAATCAGACATCGGGGCATATGTGCATACCCAAACCTTAGCTACCTCTTATGGCTCCATTTAAGATTTATTACATTCAAATGTATGAGAAGTTTCTCCGGAATGATCCTGGTAGAAGTCTAACACAGTTTTATATAAGCTAAGTTCTTAAAGAGACATTTCAAGGCATATTCCTTTCTGAAATCTGAGTCTTTTCTTTTTTCCCTACGTTTTCTGATATTAGTTTAGTATTTAGTATGGGCATATTTCGGAACAAATTTTTGTCTAACAAAAATGTAGTGGCTGATACAAATAAATAAAGTCCACTTAATACATTTTAAACCATTTATTCATGTGTCTCTTATGGTATTTCCTTTTTCAATTTGTAGACCGAATTTCATATTATATCTATTAAGCATAATTTAACAAATACAAAAGTTTTACAAACGTATTTTTATTTTGACTTTCATACAACCAATTTGTATAATGTTTATTTCCTACTAGTAATAAGTTTTATTTATTTATTGTACGTAGACTTAAATTGAAAATCAGACAAGTGTATGGTATGACAGAAACTTCAGGTACGATAACGCTGCATCCGCGAAATGAGTATCACAGGGATAAAAATGGATCGGTTGGAAAATTAGTACCAGGTGCAAGTGCTAAAATCGTTGATATAAATGATCCCTCTAAGTATTTAGGCCCTAATCAGTTAGGAGAAATATGTTTAAAATCTAAAACTAATATGATTGGATATTGGAAAAATATGAAAGCTAGCAGTGAAACTATTGATGTAAATGGATATATCCATACAGGAGATATTGGATATTATGATGAAGATGAATATTTTTATATTGTGGATCGTTTAAAAGAACTTATCAAATACAAAGGTTATCAGGTAATTCTTTCTAAAATAAGTAATGCCGAGATTGCAGACAGTACTTTTTACTTGTATACATATGCTTGCGTACGTCTATGGATACTGTTAAAATAAATAAGTAAATTGCGATGCATAATTACTGGTCCACATTTTGCAGTTGATATAAATGGCGTTAGAATGCATACCAGTCCTGGTAACATAAAAAGGTACAGAGCGAATATTATATAAAGCTCGAACACTTTCCGATGCTGTTGTTCGCGAGACCTTGCCTACATATAAGTATGCCCATAAGATGGATATATATATACATACGTCCTTCGTTGACCTTCTCGGTTCGATTAGACACGATTTTTATGTCAGACTTGCGTATGCAACGTCAAAAGCTGTGAACAGTTTTCAACAAGAATACACATTTTTAGTTTATAAAATAAAAAAAATTCGTCGACGTGATCGCCACCCGATCTTTCATATACTGGAAGTCCTACGTTTTCTTTTATCTTGCACAAAACAAAAGTTGAACCTTTTAGTTCTGACTGTCACCTTTTAAGCCGTCTATTAAATTCAATTAGCACAATAGTATTTAGGGTAAACTAAACAACATTGGTCTAACCATGAATCCCCCGCCCACCCATGAATCCCCAGGTCCCCATATTTGCCTACGGCGCGGACAGCTTCGCTGTCTGCTTTGCCGCTGCCTGCAGCCGCTCTTGACACACATTTTCCCGGTCTTTGCCTATGGCGCGGACAGCTGCGCTGTCCGGTTTGGCATGGCCTGCGACCCCTCTTGACTCTCTTTTCAGCTAATTTGGTCTTCTTGGGCTTCTTATGCGCGGTATGCTGCCGTTTTTGACTTCATTTTTTCCCAATACCGCTTTTGAGTCACTTTTTCTTCATATCCGCTTTGCGTAAAATTGAGATTCCTGGGTATTACAATTGCTCCCCAAGTTTTATTTGTTCAACTTTCATAGGAACCGAGATATTTAATGTAGTACAATAGCCGGTCTCAAGTAAATCGATCGCAAACTTTACAAAACAAAAAACGCCATGTATCTTTGTTTGTAGTTTTAGAAAAAAAGATTTGAACATAGGAACCGAGATATCTAGTCTAGTACACTTTTTTCAAGGTCAAATTACTCCAGTGCTATGACATGCGATTTTTACCTTTCTTAATCGCTTAAGTATTAAATGAACTTTCGACAGAAGAAACTAAAAAAATTCTTGCTTTTCGAGAAAATGGACCCTCAAGTTAGTAAAACAAAAAACAGCTTGTATATATGTTAAATTGTGATTTTGAAAAAAAAAGTTTCAAACAAAATCGACGGGACTTTATGTAGCCTATACAACAAAGTTTATTCGAATGTCCTATCTTTTATCGTTCCAGAGATAATTCAAAAAGTTTGTTAAGCTTCAATCGTGGCAACACTGCTTCCTATACAATTTAGTAACATGGGACTTTTTTATTCGATGTTATATGTGTGTAAAATTTCAATCTCCTAGTTTGAATATGAAATTTCAGAACAAAAAAAAATGGTCCTGTCCGCCATATTGGATTTATAAAAAAATGAAAAACTCGTTCTGCGAGCTCATAGTCTACACCTATCTACCAAATTGCATCCAGATCGGTCCTATAGGGAAGGAGAAATTCTTGAACATACATCCGTATCTACATACGTAAATACATATATACATTCATATGTACAAACAACACCGAAAAATCGACTTTTCTTTTATTTTTTTGAGCAAGAAAATCTTTTGTTAGAAAAAACCTTTTTTATGAAAAATTGTTCCTTATGACCCCCATTTGAATTGCGAATTAAGGTGAAATAGAAAAAATGACGTACTAAGGTGAAATAGAAAAAATGTCAAAACATGAATCCTATATCTTTCATTTACCTATGCATATTACATACGTATATAGTATATGAAAGATAACAAGTGAATTTAACTAATAATTTAGTTTTTAGGTGTCACCAGCAGAGTTAGAAGAAATATTAATATCACATAAAGCTATTCATGATGCAGCGGTTATTGGAATACCAAATGAAAAGGCAGGAGAGTTAGCTTTAGGACATGTTGTTAAACATCCAGATTATGATAAAATTACTGCTCAAGAAATAATTAAATATGTAGCAGGTAATATATTTTAAAAATTTAGTCGAAGATAATTAAGACTTTAAAAATAAAACCAGTTTAACTATTACCGTCTAAAAGTAGAACAACATGTGTTTGTTCTGTATTGAATCGTCTATTTTAAATGTATCGTGCACCCCTGTAAAATATCATTTTGCACCAAAACTAGTTTAGTTCCTTTTTCTGTTTAACCTTATATGTATATGTATGTATAATGTTTTGTGGTGCATTTACATCCTAAGCATTTTCCCGTTAGCGACTGCAAGTAAAGAAAGACAAAGCAATAGACTAACATTGACCATTAGCGTGTTAAGATAGCTCGTTTACGTTTTTAGCACGTACAAGTATTCGTCAGCGGGCAAAGTCATTTTGCCATCGCGCTAAATTCTAGTTAATCAATACTTCGACATTGATTCCGTTCGAAAACGAATTAATTCGTGGTTGCTAGAAAGAACCAGGTTTGCGACCGGGTCTGCAAGAAAGAACCCATTCCTTATACCCACACCCATTTCCTTAGTCCTATCAGCAGAAGTGAATGAAGACAACACCCGTCTCGTGAAGGCTTTAGATACATTTTTGTTTGAATATTAGTCGGGATTTACTGTTTCACTCGTTTGGCACGAATTTGGCTCTAAGGTTGTTGCTAATTTATTCGTTTCGCATGTAGCTATCGGTACTTTGTTAAAGGTGCACGGTAAATCCAGTCAAGTTTCGTTGATCTGGACCGCCCTTTAATAGCTCTACGCTTGAAATTAGTGACAGATCTGACTTCGGAAACCTTTATCGCACCGCTATGTCGTTTTCTCTCCCGTCGCGGACTCTGTTCGCATATTTTTTCTGATTGTGGCACTAATTTTGTGAGTGCCCACAAAAAAACTTGTTCGGTTGATAAAGTCATCTTCTGATTAGGAAAAACTAACCTGCGACTTTAATCCTCCATCCGCTCCACATATGCGTTAAATTTGGGAAGCCGACATTAAATATCATTTACTGCGAGTCACTAACAAACAACTTATACTTATGAAGAATTCTGAAGACATGAAGATATATCGAAGCTGTTTTGAATTCGAGACCATTTTGTCCGCTCAGCTCGGACACCAAATGTTTTGACCCTGGGTCATTTCTTAGGTTTAGAAGCGTTAGGTAGTACGCCAGATGAGGACCTAGCACCACTGCTATTAAATCGTTTAAACCTCTGGCGTTTGCATGCAGCGTATGCATCAAGATTTTTAGAAGCGCTGGCGATTGGAGTATTTGCATACCATCCAGCAACATTATTCGATTGGTGATTCCAACTTTAAAAATCTTAAAGTTGGCACACTAGTTCTGATCAAACAAGATCAAATATCGCCATTATCGGATGGCATTTGTCGTGTTGTTACTATTCACACTTCCGCTGTACAGATGCAGTGCCCTGTCAAAAACTTTGTCCACTCCCCAACCAATAAACTTAGTTAGTAGATCATTAGAATAGGAAAAATGTATTGGATTTTTGGTGGGCGGTATATTTGTTCTGCATTGAATCGTCTATTCTAAATGTATCGTCCATCCCCTGTAAAATAACGTTTACAGTTTACTTCCTCCTCTTTCTACTGACTATGCATGTGGCTGTGTGTGTCTAATTTTGGGGTGCTTTATATGCTTAAACATTTTGTATCGAAAATGCAAGAAAAATGAAAGCGGATAAAGAAACTTATGTAAACTGTTAATCGATTAGGACGGAATAAAGTAAGTGGGCAAAATTTGTATGCTATAGCGCTAAGTTAGAGTCTCGCATACATTGTTTTCATTTATTTAGATTAAAATTGATCACTCATGTTAAGATAAATCGCTAATAGTATAGTACGTGAAAAGTCTCGTCAGCGAGGAATCATATGCCATCACGCTATATAAATCTCGTACCAAAATGCATTAATTTCGTAGTAGTTCACGAACAAATGTCTCTGTAGAGTTGGACATAATAAAACTCTTGAGTTCCAGTGTATGAAAAATGGAGTATATACGAGTAGAAAAGGAAAATTAAGGTAATAAAACTATACTAAGATTAAATCCACTTCTGTGGGAAATAGACATTAAAAACGGAGAAAAAAAAAAGAATATACACCGTGTTTATAGAAAGGGTCTATGAAGTGGAAGCATGGGACCAACCAAAATAAATTGCTAGCTACAGAGGGATTTAAAAACAAAAAAAAAAAACGCAGCAGACCTAAGCACACACAAAGATGTAAATTAGAGAACAATAGGATTGCTGGAAATATAAATCCTGAAACATATGATGACAAAACAAAAATGCTAAGTGAGTATAAACAGGTGGTTATAGCTACTCATTTCTGCACCCTGTTATGTATCAATTTTAACCCGTCTTCTATTTCCGCAACTGTACGTCCAACTTATTCGAGATTTGTGCTTAGACAGATCAATTCTTATATAAAAGTTCGAGTTTAATGTAATTAACTTTCTAAATATTAAGAGGTGTTAACTATTTATGTTTGATTTGTAATATTTTTAATGATTTTTGATATGTTTTATTTTAGTTGATATGATTCGATTCTTTCTAATAACGTTGTCTAGTGTAGTATATTATTGTTTCTTGTGTATTTTTTTAACATTTTTATAAACTCTTTTTAGAACACGTCTCGATTCAAAAACAACTTCATGGCGGTGTAATATTTGTCGATACAATTCCAAGGTCTGCAAGTGGTAAAGTTTTGCGTAGAGTATTAATGGAAGAATATAACAAGAGAACTAAATCGAAAATTTGAAATTACTCTATTGCTCTGAATTAACTTTCTATAAGAAAAAGTTATATTAAGTTGATAATATAATATTAACTAAAACAATATTGTATTTTAGTGGTGACTAGTTAGAGGCCAGTTATAAGTTACGGGGATTAACAATAAACACATCCGAGGAGCTTTATGCGGTACATAATAAGACTTCTGACTTCCAGTGTTTCTCATACTCCGTTATACGTAGAATGTACGTAAAACTGAGTACAAATAATAATTGTTGAAATTGGGTTTCGGCGCTTGTTAAATATACTCGTAGATGTGTGGAAAAAACTTTAATAGTTTCTGAAGTGTGTTTAGAAAAAAGACCTCATGCTTGATAAAACTTTTATAGTTTATGTTTCTCGGCATTAAGTTTTTTTTGTCATATATATTCTAATAGTTTAGAGCCTTAAGAAGTGTAGGGGTAATTGAACAAAAATAAAAAGAATTCTTTACTGTCCTAAGTAAGTGTGGTGTTTTATTCCTTTATATATTAAATAAGCTTCGAAATATGGTCCCACGCCAGTGGACCCACTTTTTAAAAACAATTTATTTCGATACACCTCAGTTTATTTATAAATTAAAGATTGATTTGGTTTAAATTCTATTTATTAGTTAACTTACACGACTTTACTTTTATTTAAACAATTTAATATAACTTTACTTTAGGAATGAATATACTGTTATTATGAATATTTATTATTATACAAGACAAAGATAATAATTTAATTTATTTAAATAATTAATTAATAACAATTTAAATTTATACGTATCTAATTGTGACAAAGCTTACACAATAGAACGTAATTTAAATAATAAATTCGCGAAGCGATCTAACGCAGACTGTGCGTAGAAAATGAATGTCCGCTCTGTGAGCGTCTCTATAAAGATATACACAAGCCAAATTTCCCCGCGGCAATGCATGTGCAGAATTACAAATCTATTTTTAGAATTCATAAAACAAAGAATATATGCTTATGCCAAAGAATATAAAGAAGCGAAACTTGACAAAATTCCTATATAAACTTTATTTGCGAGATGATTGACTTGGTATTTAATTTAGTTGTAATTTTTAAATGCCTGAATTCTTTGCTGGTAGAAACAGAATTGCCAATGTATTTAAAAATAAAACTATTATCTGAAATTTGTTGTAGTAATAATTCTTAAATATACTTTACACAATGTTTACTTTTGTTTAAGATTATACAATAAGACATGAAATGCATGAAATAAATAGAATGATGCTGTAACTGTTATGTTGCAGTGTAAAATCTATAATACATTTTGCTTGTATATAACAATAAGTTCAAGAACGTACAATACGTTAATATACCATATACGTATATAAGTATTTTTTCTTTACTCATTTTTGTTAAAAAGGTATAAGACTAGAAAAGTTAAAGGACAAGTTATAGATTCACACTAATAAAAACGGAACAAGAGTATATTCTTTGATAAGAGTCTTTCACTTGAAAAAGTTTTTTTATTTATGACAAATTTTTTTTGAAATAGAACAACTAATATAAATATTTCGTACAATATTTGTTCTATGCTTATACAGGAAAACTAAATACTAAATGGAAAACTATGTGGAAGACTATGTGTTAATTGGAAAATAGTTTTGCAAAAATTTATAAATTTAATAATTACTTTTCGGTTTTTTGGTTTGGAGTGCTTATATTTTTCATTGGTGTATTTTAAAGAATAGTATATTCGTAAACGTATATATAATTTAATTAAATAATTAAATATCCTAAAT
The DNA here is from genome assembly GCA_009867245.2 of Adranes taylori. Classification (NCBI taxonomy): domain Eukaryota; kingdom Metazoa; phylum Arthropoda; class Insecta; order Coleoptera; family Staphylinidae; genus Adranes; species Adranes taylori. The sequence continues at coordinate 12,058 of WYDF02287008.1, forward strand.
TAAAATTTACACATGGATGTTTAAATGCTTCAACTTCATTGTTCAAAATTATTATAGAAAAAAAATCTTAAATTATATTGAATTTGATTCTTGTAATGTTTTTGAGCTTAGACTGCCTCTGCCTGAAGCCTCTAACCATTTTCTACAACTGTATAAAAGTATTCGTTAAAACTAATACAAAATAAATATACTTTTTCCCGATATTTAATTCTTACACTGCTGTATCTAATGGAAATCTAAAGAATTTTATAATTTTTTTTCTTTCATACACAAGCAATTCTTGCAGTTTTTATATGCGCAATATACTCCAACTTTTCTTCCAACAACTTTTTTAGAGTCATTCATAGTTTATTTAAGACTCGCAAAATTTAGTATATGTAAAATTCAACACCTCAACCTTTAACAAAATAAATTCAAACTTTAACGAATCTTTTATAACTAACAACGAAAAATTAAATTAAAAATCCTGTAGCATGTGTGTACTTTCGATAACTAAAAATAATTTTCTTCAAACATAATGAAATTTCAGTCTAATAAAGAAAATAGTCATAATATTATTCAAAACAATAATATACAAAATAAGAATTTGTTTACTTACGATTTTTCTTTATTATATTATTTGTTTAAAATACGCATTACACACTAAACAATAAATAGGAAGCATAATAAATTTATACAAGCAAGCTGGCAACATCGCATATGTTTTTGATTTAATAAAGAGATGACGTAGCAGATATTGTGTAGCAGAATTGTGTAGCAGAACTGTGTAGCAGAATTGTGTAGCAGATATTTGTAATATTGGTCGTTTTCTACATATGCTTTTGGAAAGCAAAATCTCTATTGGTTAAAGGATCAGCTGTGCTATAGGCATGTGTCTAGGACTTTTATCTGGATGTAACTCTTTATATTTTTCTAATTTCGTATCTTTTTTGGAGTTTCAGTTATTATGTGCTTATACACTATCTTATGCTAAATAATTATACACGCGTCTTAAAATATATGTAATGAATTAGGTGATATCTCGAAGTTGCATTTAAATGTAACGATAGATCATATCGTCATTTTCCACGTTAGAAAGGATTGGGTTAAAAAGAGGTAATCGATGTCAGATCTCCAGTTCTTGATTTAAATAGTCAGATATTTGATAGATTCAGTGCCGCCTCCAGGAAAAATTTCTTCAGAAAATTTAGTGAATAATTCAGAGTCAAATATGAATACTGCTAATTCGGATTCTGGTACTAAAGATCGAAATACACGTTCAGATTTCTTCAAGGATTACCCTCTACGATTACCTTCCCTGCATGATAAAGCTCCATTTGAGATTCATATTGTGCACACAGAAAGGAAGAGAATGCACATCGAATTCTTAGGGAAAATATTAGTTACCGAAAAGATTTCAGGAGCTTTAACAGTGACCAAAGGTTTACGGCATCTATAATTCGTTTACCTACTTTCTATGTGCGAATGAACTCGTAGAGTATACTATTCCAAATAAATACAATTTGAATGTAAGGATCCCTCCTCATATAACTACATGTAAGATACTGGTCAGGGACGTTCACTCCGAGTTAAAACCGGAGGATATAAATAATAATATAGAGTTTCTAAATTACAATATGGAGATTCAAGTTCTTCAAGTAGAGAATTTTCTACACGCAGGTACTAAATGGAATATCTGAAAGATTTCCGTCGAGAAATATATTGTCACTCTTAGAGGCACATTTTACCTCGGGATATTAGTAAGTATAAGAGACTCTTCAGTACTTTTGTGCATATTCCATCGGTTTCTCAGTACACCACTTGTCTTAAGTATGGTCATTATCGTACTAATTGTAGTTTACGCCGAGATGCTTCAAGTGTATATTCCCAACTTAGCAACTAAGTATTTCCCTCGATAAACAATTTCCCAAATGTTTCGGTAGACAGTCGCAGCCAGGCAAACAATCATATATGTCAGTAGCATCTAGGATTCCTCAGGGGAGTCCTTCACATCGTGGTATTTTATTGGATTTTATTCCGGACTCACCTCGTTGAAAACAACCTCAGAAACGTCCTATAACGATTTCTCCTCCAGTAATGTTTCTGTTGTCAAGTGGATTAAATTATAGAAAAGATGTTACTCTCCCTGATTTAAGAACGCAGTGGAGAGGAATATTACTACCCTTCCGACGCAAGATGAATGTAGTGATATTTTTATCTCTGCAGAACTTTGAAAAAATCTTTTCATCATTTTCTTTAGAAGAGACACCTTGCTCATCAGATAAAGTTAATTTTGGCGAAGTTTCTTCCTTGTTACTCGGGGGAGGGAGAAAAGGACTGATCAATTTTTCAGAATGGATTTTAAAATATTACAGTGAAATGATAGGAGTTTGATGTCTAAAAGACAATTTTTCTTTATTTAATTGATACCTACAAACCTAATAGAAGCTCTAATAATGAGACTTGGTTAAAGTCTCCATTTTCATTTAACTGCAATAAATTTGAAATTATTGATCGAGAATTTTATTATTGAAGTGTATTACGAACATTTTAATTAGAAATTTTTAAGGAATTGTCCGTTTATGGCAACTTGCAATAGGTGGTCGGTTAATTGAAACTTTTAAATACTAGGCTGAGTGTCTCTTATGTAAACTTGTACATATCCATTATATAAATTAGCTATCATTGTTAGGCTACTTAACTTGTATTAGCTTATCACTATAATATTCGGTATAATAGTGGGCATTGGGTAATATTTAGTGTTTCATTATAATATTGGATAAGCAATATTGCTGTTATTGTTAAAGATTTAAATTTTAAATAAAGTGACGGTTGTTGTTAAATTTATTTATGATTTTACCTTTATGTGCACTCTCTCCCATTTTTATATACCGACATTTAGGTCAAGTCTCTGGCGCCCAGATTAACAAGTGCAAGCAGCCTCATTCCAAGATGAAACATGAGCCAGTTACCAAGAAATTCTTCTGATTCTGACCTAGCCGCGGAATTACATCGTTCAGTGAGGATAACTGTTGTCTACCCAAGAAGATAGGTTATAAGTTTGTAACAAAACTTTGCAACGTAAGAATCATCATGCTGAGCTGTAGCTGGTTGTAGAGGCATAGAAATTCTTGGAAGCGTGCCGACGAGAAAAGATCCGCTACTTGACGAGTAGATATTATGATCATCAAGACGATCTGATTAAATACAGTTCCAGCTTGTCCATTGTAAATCACGAATCTACCATTATAGCAGAATCGATAACAAAAATATACTTTTTTGATAGTCCAAACAATCCTAAAAATCAAGGACCAGATTTTATGAGTAAGCTCATTAAAGATGTAACCAACATCTCTAAAACCAATCATTTATCCACTACACCTTATCACCACCAGAAAAATTGTGCTTTCGAAAGAAGTCATTTGACATTAATAGACCACTTAAAACATTACATCAAACCCTCTCAAATGGGATTGGGACCAATATTTAAGTTTTGCTATGTTTAGTTACAATACAGCGGTTCATCAATTTCGGGATTCACATCATATGAGATACTCTTTGGTCGTAAAGCATATTTACCTTCTTCAATCTTACAAGAATCAAAATTCTCTTATAGATATAATGATTACGCTACGTCCTTACAATTAAAATTAAATACTGCATTCAAGATCGCACGCGAAAATTTAATAGACGCTAAACACAAATCAAAGGATTAATTACTATGATAAAAATGCAATCCGAAAGAATTTAAAATAAACGATGTTGTTTATATTTATAATAAAAATAAAAATCCAAATTTATCCAAGAAATTAGCTCCAAACTTTATGAGTCCTTAAGGACTTATAAAATAATTAGAAACAAGACAGTAGAGTTACAGATAGGCAAGAAGAAAACAATTTATCATATTAATTTGTCGAAACATTTTGTTTTAGATGAACAACAAACGTTTTGAATTGAGCATGGGCATGTGACGACGGTCGAGTTAAGTTCGTTTATAGAGCCTATGTTTAACTCTAAATCATGGGGTTATTCCTTTTTGTCCTTTTACTTGTGTTTTTTTTTTCTTTCGTGGTGTATCTGAACTGTAATTTAGTAAGGTAATAATAAATATAGTATTAGGTAATAGATAAAAATGGGAGAACCCCCTGTTTAGATTTAACCAGGCAGTTATCAGTCTCTTCAGAGCAGAATGTTTCTTTACAACCTTGATAAGATGATAGCATCACAGCTGACAGTAATATGAATTCTGATAACTCCATGGTTGAGCTGTAGTGGAATTATTAGATTTATTCCCCTAATTCCCTATCATATTGGTATTTAACATTAAGTAATTAGTTTTCTATAATTGTAATATTGATGATATATTTTGTATTAAATAAGAAGCATTGCGTGTTATTTCAAGAATCATGATTAAATATGTTTTAACAATATGCGACATAGGTCGACCACCTTACAGAACATGTACAGACTAAATTCAATGCCAATATTTTAAACTGACCTATTAATTGGGCATGGTTTTAAGATATATATATATATATATATATATATATATATATATA
>WYDF02287019.1:0-16593 GCA_009867245.2 Adranes taylori
ACGCGGGGCACAACCCGGAATAATAACAACAATACACATATTCACACCCGCGGAAATTTAAAACTTCAAAATATATATATATATATATATATATATGTTTATATATATATATATATATATATGAATCATATATTCATATATATGATTCAATTCCCGATTTTTAATTGACTTACAATGTATGGCTTCTATTTATAATTCGAAAGTTCTTAGGATGATTTCATTACCATAATCTATTAGCAAAAATAGCAAGTAAAGTAGCAAACAATAGGAAGCCAAGTAATTTGATTTCTGATATTATTTTGTTCTTCTGATTGGATCTTGGCTTCTCCTTCTCCAAGACGTTGGTAGAATTAAATGGTTGAATGGTTAGCGAAGATATTGTAGATCGTTCCAACTGGTTAGCTTGACGACGATATGAAATACGTAGTTGAAGACATGATGTAATTTCCGCCTTCTGCGATAGTACTTTATAGGCTAATTCTGAAAACACCGCCCAAGCGTTCTTGTCGTGCCATAATCCCGGAAATCCTCTCCGGACTGTCCTCTGTCTATGCCCGACACCAGAACATAATGTATTCCACGCTGTCGTTGCACCCCGCAAGGACAGCGTTTCACTCCCTTCTGCCTTGTGTGTCTGGTTCCCGACTGAGTTTCTTTGTTTGCCGCAACAACTGCTTTGACAGCTCCGATCATTGATCTTCCTTCTTAAAAGCCAAACTGCCAGTCACGTAGCCTGTGATTTTTTTCCTGCAGTCTTCGCAACAGAAGTCTTTCAAGCAATTGACTGATGTCATCTAGAAGACAAATCGGTCTTTATGATCCTGTTTCTTTACACTTAGGTATCAACCATTTTCCCTGCCCGCGGAATAATTTCGGTCCGAAGAACTGAATTAAACAGCTTTAGTAGTATAGCCAGATTGACCTCTGCCAGCACTCGAATTACAATTCCAGGAATGCAGTCCGGACCTAGTGCTTTGTTAACCTTGATCCTGATCCTATTTGATCCTTGATCTTGCTTTTTGAAGATCTCCCAGGTCAAAAGGTACGATTTAGCTGACTTCACCCACATGAGGTGTCTTATCGTTGGCGCTACGCCCCCCTTGGAACATTTTTTTCACCTTATACCTGCAGTATCTTGTTGCGAAAGCATAAGTGGTGGTGCACATAAACGGTGGTTGTAATAGGTTTATGTGACCAAAATCTTAGGGAGCATTACATCGAAACGCCGGTGTAAATGACTGTACAATCATAACTAGGACAAAGCTTTCGACACTTGCCGGTATTTCATATAGTAGGTGGCAAAAGAACACATTAGCGGTGTACTTTGAGTTTTCTCCCGCATGTAGCGGCATCATTTGAATATTATTTTACTATGTAAGTCGGCATATCTGTGTATAATACTTCCGTGTTAAGCGGCATCATTTGAGTATTATTTCTATACGAGCGGCATTTCTTTTATAATTTCGCACCATATAATCTTCTAAATGGATGAGAATTTATTTGACAATTTATATTTACATTATTTGTTAATTGATCAGATTTCTTTTTAATAATTAAATAGATTTCTTTTTAATAAATTAATTTATGTTAGATTAATTAGCCTGTAACAAACCCATCGTATTAAGGTGCTCCTTCGGAGAGTTATGTCTTGTAATGAGGTTTTGTTCTGTTCTCATTTTTTTCTTCTCTAAGTTCAGTAGCTTTTTCGTGCAGTTCTTGGATGGAACTGTTATGAAGCAGTTTGTGTGTTTCATGCCCATATGATTTCAGAGTCCATTTTATATTTGTGTTCTGATATGTTGCTTAATACCTGCTCGTACATGGGATTAGGTCCTATCACTATAGTTTTCGTTGCCAGGTTGTCTACCATTTCTTTACTCTTGAGTCCATAATGTATTGGTACTCATTATAGTACCACGATGGTGTGCTCCGTAGAGAGTCGAGTTTATTGACTCATTCGAGGACTGTCTGAAAGGTACCTCTCCAGGCTTGATCGGTTTTAGTGCATCTTGGCTGTCAAATATAAGAAATATAAGAAAAACAAATTTTTGGAAATATATATTCCCAAGTTTATTCTAAACTCCTCATTTGGGGTTTTGCCTCTATATAATTTCCTGCCCCTTGTTCCGCCTTTGTTCCATTTATAAACAAGATAAGTCAATCAATTGCGGTGGGCAGTTACATTCTTCTATTGCTTGTCATGCATCGCCTGTAGCTGCATCTCACAGACTTTAACTAGAGCGCTCTCTACTTATAACATGGTTTTCACTATCACTATGTACAGCCAGTACACTGTACATAAGCTCAGGTGACATAATTTTATCTTATTGAAGTAGGATTGAGGTTATGCTTTTGACCACTATACTGCTTTTCTTATTCTGTTAGTTTGTAACATAAAAATGCTCTACATGAGTTCGCAATATTGGGCAAAAAAGTCACAAATTTCTGTTATTAGGTTACTGATTCAATCCGGTTCGAAGGGCCATGTACAAAAGGGTTGTTAATAATAAACTTACTCTCTTGCGGCTTTGTAACTAAAGGCTATTCTAGCTAAAGTAGAGTTATCGCTATATCAACGTGGTTGCATGAAACGCACAGTTTAATGCTAACTAGTTAAATCTTAAATTATTAACAAATAATCAGTCTTTATATTTTAATAAACTAAATAATAAAATATACGTCATTTCAAACCAAAGAAGTGATATGTCCATAGTGTGCCTTTGCTAGTGCACATCTATGTGTTTACATTATTTAATCTATGAATGCACGAATTGCTATATAACATATTATCATATTATGATACATACATATTAAAGTTGTCGTCCTAGAAGCATGACTCATCAAGCGTTCTTTAATTTTTAATTGTTTTCATATTGTTTGTAATATCGTATTCTTACTTAAAACATGCATAGCATAGATATGACTTTATTATTTTAAGATATGACTTTAGCAAATTATTTTAAAAATAATATATCTAAATGAATTAAAGAAAATTAATGAACATTGTAAAATATTTGTATAATATTTCCCTTTTCTAACTTGGGCATTATTATAATAAGTACATAACTGTAGAAATTGGGTAAACACTTATATAAATACGTATACGCAATAACGAGGTGATATAATTTGGTTCATTGTTCTTAATATTTATAACTTCATATGTATGACTTCATTTGCGATTTAAAATTGACTGACAATGTGTAGCTACTATTTATAATTCCAGATTTTATTAAGATGATTCCATTATCATCTTTCATTATTAGAATAGCTAGTAAAAAGTAGCGAACTAGAGATAATCTGATTTCTGATATTATTTTGTTTTTCTGATTGGATTTTGGTTTCTCTTCTGCTTCTCCAGGACGTTAGTAGACTTTAATGGTTGAATGATGAATTGTTAGCGAAGATATTTGTAGGTTGTTCCAGCTGGTAGCATGAGGTCATCGTGTGGAATACATTGTAGCGTGTTGTAAGTGAATGGATACGATCTGGTTGTTGGATATGAATTGGTTGCATGATTTGGCAATCTTGACCCGTTGGTGACATTGCTTCTTTGATTGCGTCTTCGTCACCTCCGTTGGTGTGAGTTTGACAATTGTCTTTCCTCGTCGTCTGACGTTGACCCCTTGTTTTCGCATTAACGAAGTACTTTGCCTAGGAAGAGTTATGAAATATTGATATGAGTGAATGAAATGAGTAAGAAGAGAATGACAAGAGAACACAAAATTCAGCCGAAAATAATAATGTATCTATATATACTTGACTTGATTGATGTTCGTAGAATTATTATTGATTTGAGTTTATTTTAATTTGGATTTAATAAAATAAAGTAAGCGAATTGCTACTGGCGTTTACTTTGACGCAAATCAGATTAAAGACTGCGATTTTGCTCACGGTTCAAGAAAATAGGTTTGATCATTTAATGCTGGGAGTGGCTTGAAGGAAACTTCTGTTAAAAATTTTAGGTAGTTTTGAATTTCGGCGAACAAAATTTTTCTTTGGTTCTCTGAGATTTCTGAGGATCAATATTACATTATTTTGATTGACGAAAATCTATGAAAACATAAGTTGTGGAACGCATAAGCGGTGGTGTGAGTAGGTTTATGTGACCAAAATCTTGGGGTGCATAGCATCGAAATGTCATCTGCTAAAATTCGTAGAACTATCATCCAAATGAGAGAAAACACAAAAGGTGAGAAGCACAGCAACTGATTGTAAATGAGTGTCTGAAGTAAAAGTTAAGTGATAAACATCTTTTGGTTAAATTTATAATAATAGCTTTCGTAAAAATATCAGATGCGGAAATATACTATCGGTGTAAATGCACTCACACATATTTAAGACAAAGGTTCCGACAGTTCCTCGGTATGTCTTATAATGGCAGCGGCATGAGAACAAGTTAGGCGACATGCTTTGAGATTTCTCCCGCGTAAGGTCGGCACGTTTGACAAAATTCGTTCATGTTGAGTGGCATCATTTGGTATTATTGGTTGAGTGGTAGTATTTCTTTCGCATTGAGCGAAGCGTTTGATACTTTCGCCCCATATTTATCTTTTACGGATAAAATATTATTTATCAATTAATATTTATATTATTTGGTAATTAATTATTACTAAATTGGTTTGATTTTATTAAATTTATTTATGTTAGATTAATTAGCCTGTAACAACAAGCCGCATTTTTTCCCATTCGTTCACCTGCAGGTCCATAACTCTCTAATCGACTTGTTTGCTATGTTCTCTACATGCATTTTAAAGGTTAGCTTATCTAAGGCAGCGGGTTTCAACCTTTGTTGAATCGATGAACCCAATCTGTATATTAAAACCCGAAGAACAGCTTACGGAACCCGAAGAACACGAATACTATTAGTACGACCAATCTTGTACGTTTCAGTGGAAAATTATTGAGGCATTTGGACCTGTGTTTCGCGGATTCTTATGATTCCGCGATACATAGGTTGAATATCGCTGGCATAAGGTAACCCTGTGGTCAACTTCAGTTTAGCACCATAGAAATATATCATCCATACAGTTTCTAGATTTCTTCGCTTTGTGAACGGCATAAGAGCTGTTTAAGATACCGTTCCTACTATATTGACCCCCTGCCTCCTAGACCTCAAATCGTTATAAAATGTCACGCTGCTATTTATGGGGCCTATCATAAATAGTTTGAGCATTTAACAACTGTTATTTGAAAAACCAATGAAAAACCAAAACCAATAGCGAATGACAGATTATTTTAAATTCTCAGAGATCGCCGATAGCTCAGATTTCCGCGTCATTGCTTTCCTCTTGTTGTTTTACACACGAGGTGGCGCTTATTTTTGTTAGGTATTTGTTTTTGATATATGCGAATTCAAAAAAGAACTAGATTTGTATGTAGATTCAAAATAAAAGTAACTAGATTTTACAAAAATAACTAGATACTACCAGGGTCGGTATAAAAAAATAATTGTCTAAAACATTCTGCCAGGCTCGTAGAAAAATTTTTTTTAAATAAAAATGAAGATTACGTCATTTGATATATGTCAATTGAAAAGTCCAGTATGGTGGTTGGTATAAGTATGTACCAGATAAAATAAATGTTGAAATAAGTATATAATATATACAGTAGATGTTGAAAATTCTAGAGGTTCGAAAAAGTCAGTGCCCCCTGCACCGAATCAGTGTCCCCTAAACTTAATCAGTACTTTTGTAAATTTATACCTAGTGTCACCTCTGTGCAGTATGTCTGGCCCAAGTTACGTTTTGAACCTAGAGGTGGGTATGCACTAGTATTTTTAATCTAAAGTGTAATTAAGTATTCATTTGCATTAAAACCAGATAATTTAAAGGTGATTTAACCAGATTAATTGTACCAATGTGACTACTCATCCGATTTTAACCAAATAAAGATTTATTTACAATGCAGGGCAGAAAAATAAAACCAATGAATATAAATATATATATATATATTTATTTCACATGCTTCATTAACAATACAACACAATATATTTAATATTTACAATATAAATACAATACATATTTATTTTTATATATAAATAAAACTCTAATATTTAGAATAATAAACAATTAGTTGATATCTAAAATGTTTATACATGTATTGATGAACAAGCAAATAATAGACATTATTACAATATTCAAAATAAAATATTTAACACTAATTAACAAGAAATAAAAATAGTATAATGAAATGAAATAATATAGATATTTATTTTACATATAAAAACAACTTTAATATTTACAATAATAAAAAATTAATTGATGACTAAAATGTCATACGTAACTTATAAATTTAATGGTGAACAAAGCAAATACTAGAAATTGTTTCAATAGACAGACAAAAGAAAATATTTTAAACTACAAATAACAAGAAATAAAAATACGTTAATGCAATGAAATAATATACATTTTTATTTGACATATAAATAAGTGTGTACAAAACATTTATTACAAAATTGTGTACACACTTGAATTTTGAAATCAATAAAACGTAACATGAAACTAAATTCTGTACGTCTAAAAAGATACAAATACGCACAAAGTTTTAGATGTGATTAAAGCTTAATACAACCTTGTATTTTTGGATATATTTAAAAGAATTTCTAATATAATAAACATGTTTGGTTTAAAGTTAACTGGTTTAAGCGGTTGGAGACGTAAATTACAAATTTTATGTTGAATACAGTAAATAATAGAAATCATTACAATAGCAAAAAAATGAAATATTTAAAATTCCAAATATGTTATAAAAAAAATAATGAACTATTTAAGGCACTAAAAGAGAGGGACTAAAAGCCCCTCATTTTCTGCGCACACTGCAGAACGCTTAATACAATGATCGACTATGCTTAATACTCGTAATAAATAGATCAATTTTTGCTTTATGTAAAATGTGGTAAAATTTCTGAATATGAAATTTATAAAATATAGAGATACAGTATATGAAAACTGTCAGATTCGCCCACAAATTTTCTACTGTATAAAACAACATTTTGGTTTTATAAGGTCTGCCAGTTAAATTAGAACAATCTTATTAAATTAATTATATCTACGTCACTGACGCTCCGAATCTATCTAATAACATTATACGAAGCTGGTTTGTAGGTACTTTTAATCGTCGTAGGTTTCTCGAATGGATCAGAGAGTACAGAACAAATATTTCGGACCAGGCCTCGAACGATACGCAAAGAAAAACAAAGGTTTTCTCTCGATTCTTATTCTTTTTTTTTACTTTGGTTTATGCGTTGTCTTACTCTATTTCGTTTTCCTTTCACATCCGTAGTTCTGTCACTCGACTGACAGACAGACACTATTGGGATTTCTTTTCTTGTGCTTTCTTCTTTGTTGGATATAGTTTTTTTAACGCTCTTTCTGGTTGGATAATAATCATATCAAGATTTCGTAGGTATAGTTTGAGCAATGATATTCAGAATGCTTAAAATAAAACGGAATAATGACTTCGGTTCAGCCAGAACTAAAAATTTGGAAATCACAATAAGCCAAGTAAGTTTAGTATGAAAAAATTTAATAAATAAGTTTTTAATTAGAATTTGACAGTGGCGCATTTAGCTTTTTATTTAGGGAGGTGCTTAAATTCTGCTTCCTAATGAAAAAAATTGGCTCGAGGAGGGATGAAGGCCATTTTGGTCTTTTCTTATCTTTCACGAAAAATATTGGAATCATGAAAATTTTAAATTCTGAGATTTTGATGGGTAAGCACGTTTTGGGGGTACTTGAGTCTCAAAAAGTGGTTTTTGAAAAATGTCTGGAGTGAGCCTGTATGTGCCTGTGTGTTCCAACATTTATCCTAACCTACTCTACCGATTGGGATGAAATTTGGTAAGCATCAAGAAATGAGACAAATGGAATTAGTTCCATTTCTTTATCTCAAACAGAACGCGACGTTGCCACGTCTTAAATTAAAAAAAACTTTTGAACATTTCTCAGATACTATAAAGGATACGACATTCAAACCATGAACAAGTGTGAACTTTGTACTGCTTTTTTTCACCTTGTTAGCACGATGATAGTAGTTTTTTAAATTTGTTTTTACCATACTTAGTTAAAAAAAATCCTGGTAATAATGGAGTGACTAAATGTTAGAACAGCGAGTGCTAAATAAATTGAAACGCACAGGGAAACGTCTAAATAAGAAATCTCGATTATTGACAAAGCTAATCAACTTTATATTTCAAAACTAATACGTAATTGTAAATAATAAATTGTACGTGTATCAAAATGATTTAGCATTTTCTTAGACCTTTAAACAGTATGCATTTTATTGCTTAATTGATTTTGTAACAAAAATGCAAGCTCATTTTGCTAGTTTAAAGATATCTTGTTTTGATTATGTGAAATAATATACGTATGAAATTAAATATGTATATAACTTAACCATGTCACCTAACGAGCATTTTAATTACATCATTAATGCAATATGTTTTTAAACATGTGTATTAATTTTCTATTGCATTTTCCCAGAAGAATGTTTTATTAACTGGGTTTAAAGAGTTTCTTTATTAAAGGGACTTCGATACATCTTAATATAACAAATATAAATTAGAACAATGTATAAAATCATGTAATCATATATCATGAAATATATAAGTATGAAATGTTTTAAAAATGTAAAATATTGCTTTACAACGTCAACATATTTATTACGAACATATCAGATACCTTTTGGGATTACATTTTGCGATCTTGAGATTACATTCCAATTTTAGAGATATCTGGGACTATGGTAACCGTGGTTCTCATCCTCCATGTATCATCTTTAGTTCAATGAATCACGCTATATCAATCAATCTGAAATTGATATTAAATACATAACATATAATAATGATTTCGTGGAATTATCTTGGAGTATAATCACCCTAGTTCTTATCACCCTAGATGGAATTATCCTCCAGATCAGTCTGAAAGCCAATATAAATTTTTTGACGGATTCCCGCTGCTAATGCTGCCTTAGCGACTGTCACCGATTGCGCAAATAAATATCTTAATTCTACATAATATTAACATCGCCGAAAATATGAATACTCGGGCGCCAGGTCAGTTTAACGTGAGACCGCACGTTGGAACTGTTCTTGTTGTTTCTCCAGTCCTCAGTGGCTTACTGAGGACACAGCTAGCTTCTACTCTTATGAGTAATCCAAAAGTTCCCGCTCTTGTGGGTAACTAAAATAAACTTACTTACCAATGAGTGAATCAGCATTAACGTTTAACAAAATATGTCTATTGGTCTTCAGACAATATAAATAAAGAAAGAAAATATTTATCCACAAATAAATGTCGCTGGTTTGTTGAATATCAAATTAATGTTATGACGTAATAAAGGCGGTTAATAAACAAAACAATAACCGGCTTATAAGCGGCTTATATAAAACAGTACAAATACATAATAATAATCAAAAGAGCTACATATGAATAAAGCGGTGCAGGTAACGCAATATAAAAGTGCAGTGATTAAAAATTAATAAAACATAGTAATGCGGAAAGCATGTAAAAGAAAAGAACAGTTGTTGAAACAACAGGAGGGCGGAGGTAAATCGTAATGCACAATATGTATAGCGGACCAGGCAGGGATCTTAGGCGATCATTGTCAGTTACAATAACACCCCGTGAACGTACGTGTTACTGCAGCTTGAGCTACTGAAACTAACCCCGTGGTAAGTTACCGTTAAGATGTACTACAGCAACTGGAACAGTAAGGAAATCGCTATCAGTTACAACAACATGCAGTGAATGTACGTGCTACCGCAGCCTGTGCCTCTAAAACTAATCCCGTGAACGTAAGTTAGCGTTAGATGTACTCTAGCGAAGAGAAGACTACTGACAATCATAAAAGCAGCCCGTAAACATATGTGTTATTGTGTTATTCTGTATGCGTTATTGTGCCGTATGTGTTATTTCCTCCTGAGCACCCAATAATAACACCGCGAATGTAAGTTAGCGTTAAATGCCCCAGTGTATAGGAAATAGCTTTGCGGGATGGTACAAGGGGAGACAAAGCTATCGAAAATATATACAACTATATAGCAGTGAAAAATAAATGCATCTTTCTTACCAAACTCGCTGGTTTGTCGCTAGTTTGTTGCTGGTGATGCGGACTGAACTGGAGGCCGCTGTCGGTTGGCACTGCCGTTGGCTGCTCCTTCGAGCTCTCTAAATCAAGAACTAATCAGGAACTAACTTTATATGCTTACAATCTCGCTATTTATAGACGGGTACCTTAACTTCAATTTCTCTTTGTTGTACGGGTAAGATAGAGTCCTATATTCATTGTTTTACGACACGGCATGGTTATCCTTTATTTCAATGTACCAACAACAGTATCACATAACCGTGTGTATAACAGCAATCTATAGCCAAAGCCAGCAGTGTAGCAACATACACGCTCCTTTGCGTACATATGTTATTCCCACGCTATATATAATTATAAACAATAATACGTCATCTTATTGCGCTTACAGTGGAGTGCCACTCATGCACACATTACACATACGTACACATCACTCAATACGTTAACAAGTACTCATTGTGTTCAGTCAACTAAATATATCCTTATTCCACATAACATATGATATTGATAAAAGCATTGAATTATAATAGGAATTATATTTGTTTATCTTCTAATAGAAAATATGTTTTATTCATCAATATTTATGTTTTATTTATTAGCGAGAATAAGAATTTTATTTGTTTATACTATTTAAATTTCTAGATATGAATTGAGAAATAATAATAATAATAATTCTCTGCTTTCAATATACGTGAACATGTATTTCTATAAACAGTAAATGCGTTTCTATTGATTAGGGGTTCCATTCGTTCAATTAATGTAATTCGTAGTCTAAAGAGACTTTTATTTTTACAGTAACGTGTATCGTTACCATTTTATTAAATATTGTTTAGACATATCTGAGAGTACAGGAATCCTGGTTACCACCCTCCAGATATCCTCATTGATCGTAAGCAATACTAAATTGGTTACATTGAATATATACTAGAGATATCTGGGAGTACAGGAGCCGCGTTGTCAATCCTTCAGATATCTCTGTAATAAATTAATTACTAAACAATAATTTTATAAAGCTGAATTATGCGATTACCTAATTTAAAAATACTGATTATATCATGAAAATTCAACAACAATGAATATTGATCTGTTGGATAAAAATGAAAATATGAGCAAATACTGTCTTGGAGTCTACAGATTTGATGAATCTGTATTCTCTAGAGTCTAGACATTACCCTGTTTACTCGTTAAACATGTGGCGATCGTTTAACATGGATGGTGGTTAAAGTTCCTTTGTTTTTATTTGAAACACTTTTCTGCGTCGGAAGCTCCTCTAATACAAAAGCGATTTAGGGAGTTTACAAAAAACGGACACGTAAACTTTGGAGTAATTTGAGCTTGAAAAAAATGCCACTAGCTTAAATATCTCGATTGGCATAATTGTTCGAAAGATTAAGCGTGGGACACATATATCTAAGGGATCTTAATTTTGCCAGTGTGAATAAATTGAGTATATACAGAGCCGATTTTGAAGAATTTCAAAAAAACTTTTTAGTATAGTATAATTCCTTTTAAAATCATACCAAACATTGTAATAGGTTATAGCTTACGTCTGATGGACTATACATGAATTTTCTACAACATATACTGTTCGTGCAAGGAACTCAATTTATTTATTTTATATTGTAGGGCTGATTTTTCAAATTCGTCCTGTTATAATATTAAGCTATTCATAGCTGAATAGGGATTGCAATAAAACATTTATTTAGCGGCGACAAGCATAATATTTTTCTATTATTCTTCTTAAAGTGTTCTGGTTTTTATTGTCTTCCGTATTTATAATAAATGATATGACTTTAATCAGGCTCGTTAAATGGCTGACATATTGATCGAAGTTAATTGTAATGCAAAAGTAGTTAGGAGTTAGGACGACTTCATTCATTAGGAAAAGCGAAGATAATAATATTAGCGAGGGTATGAAACGATATTTGTTATTATTGTTCTTCTGAAAGTTCGGATGCATTACTGAAGTGCATCGAAGTGCACTGAAATGCATCGAATCGGGGATGGGGAATTGCAACGGCGTTGCTGAATGGGCCGTTTAGGAGTCGATTCGTCATCATCCTTGGACGATCAATGTTGCTCTGTGAACTTTTTCTTCTGACGACACCCTCCTCTATTCCGGATCTATAAGGTGGATGATTCGAAAAAAAAGATTTAATGATTTATTAACGCTGGCGCTTACTTAAAGTAAATCGTACTTAAGGCCGCGATAATCGCTCGCTCATCAAAAGAAACTCTTTTTAATTGTAAATTATGTGTCCGCAAAACGCGAAAATACTCGTCAAAAGTCTAAGGATACAATTCTAAATAGCTTGTGTCTCATATTAGACTGGACGAGGTTTTTATAAGGATATCTGGGCGTACATAAACTCCTTATTCATTGAAAGGATGGTGGCAACTTTACATGGCTGATAGCTTAAAATCGCAACGCTTTTATAAGTGAATCAGGAAATTCGTTAAGCCATATACATTTACATAATATTAAAAAGGAATGTGGTTATGAAAACTTCGATAAATCTGTTAGGTGCTATCTAAGATAGGGTTTTTTTAGTACGAAAAGCAGTCATCTGGATACGTACCTATGAAAACGACCATGTGATAGGGAAGTCTCCTTCCAAAATTCGAAGCTAGATTATACACACATATACAATTTTATTTTGTTCGGCGTCTATGTGTAAATCAGTGAAGAATTTCTAAAACAAATGTTTAAAATAAACGCACATCTTAAGGAAGAACCATAAACTATCTCGATGTATTTAGATATGAATGACTTTGTTTTTGAATCGAATTCATCTCGTAAAATGCAGGTGCTTATATATTTTCAAATATCTTTATGTAAGCGCAAAAGTTCTCCTAGGTATACACCGCATAAATTTATTCGTTTAATTATATTATTTTATTTATTATTTACTGATTATTAACTTATTTATTTTGTTAGATTTTTTTGAATAAAAATACCGCAACGCAGCGTCTAAAAAATGGCAATAAACAAGCTGTACGACAAGGTTGCATTTTATCTCCCCTTCTTTTCAAATTTTTTTCTGAAACTTATTCGGAGAAGCACTTGAGGGCACCAATACACGCTACGCAGAGGTCGCTTCGCAGACAACATTGTGATAGTCCACACAGATATACAAAGAGCTATGGAACTTATTATGGCACACAGCCAGCGTTTCAGCATCCTCGTGATCTCTTCGTCGCGAAAACAAGCTCATGGTTTTCGTCAAGCAAACAAGGCCAGCTGTTTTATACATAAATGATTGAGCTGTCGAACAAGTATATACATTTCGATACCTGGGAGCTGTTATGAATGATCAAAGTGATCCGAAAATCGAGATCAAGGCTAGAATCGAGCAGGCTCGCAGAAACCTTTTCACCGCACGTACCCTAAGTTTTCAGCTCCGTGCGCGATTATTGTGTTGTTATATTTTTCCTGCGAAAGCTGGACATTTAACCAGGAGATGGAAAATCGTATAGACAGTTTCGAATACCGAAGCATATACGCATCTCATGGATGGCAAGTCGGACAAATATCGAAGTCCTCAGTATGATGGACAAATATTTAGAGTTGATGAGAACTGTCAGGGAAAAGAAACTGGAACACAGTGGTAAAAAATATGAGAAACTCCGACTGATAATCAAAGGGAAAGTTCAGGGCAAAAGATCAATAACACGATACCAGAATTAATCGCTAAAGGATGTCAGGAGATGGCTCGAACGAACATCGACAGAGAACTTCAGGGGCACAGTTTTTCGAGCCAAAATAGCTAATTGAATCGTCACCCTCTGCAGGGAGACGGCGCTATAAGAAGAAGAATAAAAGTTTTGACTTTCAGTATATTAAAGATCCCGGGTACGGAATTTTATTAATTTTCATTTATATTCGACTAATTACTTACGACTAATTACTTACGCATTACGAAATCCTATATTTTACCATTTATGTAAGTGTAAGGTTCTAAATGTTTCAAATTATGTTTCCTGTTATGAGGGAATGTTTAATCGGTACTGGAGGTGTTGAATAACTTTAGCAAGTTTTGAATCAATTTTATAAAAATATATACAGCAAAATTTATTTAAGACTATGTCAATTTCTAGCGTTACAATATCACGCCTAGGATATGGGATCTTGAATACGAATTGTTAAAGCATGGTGAAGATATAAAGATGGCAAATGAATTGGAAGAAGAAAAGTTGATCTTTTGAGAACCTCTCCACTAAAGTACTTTGTATCTGCTCCTCTGCATCTCTTATGCCGGCCCTGAATGTCGCTTCCTGTAATAAAAAAAAGTTAAAGAATCATTTATTTAACAATAAATAATTAACTAGATTTATAGAGAAACTAATAGAATGGAAAGGAGGTTTACGAGATAAACTGCAACAGCTAAAAATGATTACGCGTTTCCATAAAAAAAATCCGTTCAGCTTATTAATGGTACATAAAATGTTATTTTATGTTATTTACAAGTACAGGCAACACACGTAAATAACTAGGTATACTGTATGTGGTAAAATTCTTACGACTTTAGGTACATCTATTTGCAGTCAAACAGTAATTCACGGTCGTAAATTTTCTTAATGATTAATTTTGTAATGATGTTTAAAAGGTGTTGACCGTAAAACTTTATATTCATTGATCAAAAGATTCAATTATTTAAGTCTACATAACATAATATACAGGGTAGTCTGGGCTGGGGCGGATCAATGTAAAATGCGCCGATGCATAAATTCAAATTGTGCCCTTCGAGCGCAGAATTAAAATGGCGATCTAAGAAACATAAATAATACAACTGGTTAAAATAATCCGTTTTTATCAGTACATATACTGATAAAAACAAACAAGAGAGAGCCCAGTCGTTAAGATTTCTAGATTCCATACGATTCATGAATAACTCACTAGAAAAACTGGCATCCAAGTATATTATTTAAGGTTAATTATATTTCTTGACGATTTGTTAAGTTCTGACGATTATAGAGATAAAGGTTTTTGTTTTAATTTATGACCTAAAATCTAAATTTTCTAAAAAATATACCAGAGGCGTACAAAAAAATTACATAAAAAACAGGATGACGTCATTTGACAGTTTGTTGATTTTGACAGCTGGGGGGCTACGTACAGTAGTTGTTGAAAATTCTGGAGCTATCCAAAGTCAGTATCCCCTCTACAACCGGTGAAAATTTGTACCCAGAAGCCTCTCTGAGCAGTATGTCTAGCCCTGTCGTCAGCAGCATGTGATTACGTGCCGGAGACACGTTCTTATACCTTCTTTAATCTTCATATGTCACCGTGTTGGTGTAAAGCATCTTAATAGAATATGTCTTAATAAAGCAGGATCGAGGTTATGCTTATGATCACTATGCTGCTTTTTATTTGTATTATTTGTAACATTAAAATCCTCTGCAAAAGATAATACAGGGTTGAGTTAGAAATTCGCTGATCTTATTATCATAATAAAGTACTTCAACACAAAAAATTATATATGCAATAACGAAGTAAAATAATTTGTTTTATTTTTCTATAATATTTGAATCGAGATTTTAATTTACTGACAATGTATAGCTGCTATTTATAATGCAAAAAATTGTATTCAAATTGTTAGGAAGATTGTATACTATATTTCGTAGATGTTGTAGGTTATTTCAGCGGTTAGCATGTCGACGATAGGAAATTGGTGTGAAATAGGTTGTTGAAGATACGATGAAATTTTGTGACGAAATATAATGAGGGGTTATGAAATATTGAAATGAGTGAATGAAATAAAAAGTGACGAACGGGAGAACGGAAGATTCAGCTGAAAATTATAATGTATACAACATATGTATATAGTTGACCTGATGATGATTGACTTTACTACTGATTGTTTTGAATTTAATTTATATTTAAATAACATAAGTGATTAGTCGCAAACGCTCACTTTGGACAAAGCAGATTCAAGAGTGCGACTTAGCTCGCTCTTCAAGAATAAGTTTGGTCAGTTAATGGTGAATTATGCTAGTTGAAATGTACGAATTTGCTTACTCAGAAACAACTAGTACAAGATCCAAAATACGTCTGAGGTATGTTAGACTCAGTCGCTCCATTTTAGTGAAATTAGCTGAAAAAAAACATCTTGTTATCGGCATATTGTATATTGCCTCCAACAGAATCGACAAATGCAATAATTCAAGCATTTAATAAAAAATTATTAGCCAATTAATTCACAAACCACCAAACAAATAAATTAATCTATAATTAAATAAATCAGGAATTGATATTTATTTAATATAATTCAAACGACGAAAAGATTTGCGATGGTCTATCTCCAGATTTTTTGGTAGCAGTCATCGAACTCTCTGCATTAAGAGATGTCGACCACCGTCGCTAGTTATGCACGCTAGCACTCCCTTGCACTGCAGAAAGCCACGCAGCGTTCGCATCACCTCGCACATAGAGGATGGAGAGAGAGAGAGAGAGAGAGAGAGAGAGAGAGAGAGAGAGAGAGAGAGAGAGAGAGAGAGAGAGAGAGAGAG
>WYDF02287030.1:0-16593 GCA_009867245.2 Adranes taylori
TTTTACTGTGATTGTAAAAATATTTATCAGTCATGTTTTAATATAATTCTTTTGTTCTTATGAAGCAAACATGGTAGAGAAATAGAAAATTGGTCAAAGTGAAGAATGAGATAATGTAAAAATAAATGAATACTTGGAGTCACAAACTTTATTTTGAAAAAACTTCTCGAAGTATAGTTGTGTACTTCATCAAGGACAGTTATTAACAATTATCAAGGACAGTTTAGGTTTAGAGGCAAATGTAATAAATGTATAATCAGAAGAATTCCACAAGGTTCAATAGTAGATAATCCCATATATAAATAAATATTCCTAAGGAATGCAAACGCTTATTCTACCATATCATTTGATGATAAAGAAATAAAACAATCAGTTTTAATGTGGTGAAGTCGGGAATATTTGAGAAGTCGGCAGATTCCATACAACTGTATATAATACATGAAGCGGGCCCAAATATATTTTTCTAGCACCGTAGCTGTACTGTTGGGAAATGTGAATGCACTGAACATTACTGTACTTTTTCTTCTAAAATAATCTACAAGTAAAATGAATAAACGAATCTATACGATAAATAAAACAAACCACTTCAGAATTGTATAGAAATAACGTATTTACTCTCTGTGAAAGCGATACACATAATAGTTATAAAGAGACTACAAATATACATTCTGATATTCTCGAATGAAAATAAAAACTACTCGTACGCATGTATTTAAATACTCTTTAATTACAGAAAATTAAGCATAATAAGCATTGAAGACACTGTCTCGTGGGATCGGCTACTTCCGTTTTTGTCCAACAATGAAGATTTTATCTATATTTCTTGCATGCATAACATCATAAGCGTAACCATTGTGAGTTGTAATATTTGCGTGTATTATTCATCTTCTGTGTTGCTTGTTATAAAATATTTGCGCGTAGAAAATTTATTATATATCCTCTTGTTTCTTCTCACGGGTCAAATAACTTTATTTCTCGACTAACATAAACAGTTTATTCCACATAGATATAATGAGTGATTTTGGAATAGTCATTAAAAATCATTAACATGGGACATATGTTTTGGAACATTGGCGGCTCCAAGGGGCGGGGTGGACGAGGGCATGGCCCTCCATTTAGAATGGTTGTTTAATGCTAAACATTGTTTAATGTTAAAGATGATATCAATACAACATAGTTGTAAGTTAGGATGCCCCCTCCCTCCCCCTTTCATGGTCCATGGTGCCGCCCATGTTTGGCAACATCTTGAATAAAATATTTAAATTTTATTCCATGCAATCCAAAGGCAGTCTCGTAAAGAGGAATAATCACTGATGTTTGTATCAAGATTGCCTTTTCTCTAATACGGAAAACTAGTAATAGCATGTCAGCCTCGCACACAGAAATATTACTTGCGATGTGGGGCCCCCTTGAAGAATATTGAGAATTATAAATATCAATTTTTGTTTCTGAAGAGTCGTTGGATACCCGGGCCATCCCTCTTGTGTCGGCGGACGCCTGCAGCATGCGTTTACAGTTGGAAACGTGTTTATTGTTGTTCAAAATTCATTGGTCGAATGTCGGTTGCATCTTCTTCTTCTTCTTCGTCCAACGTCGTGACCGACGTCTGGTGACTACGGTGGATGTTGACGTTGAATAGGATGTTGACGTATGTTTAACCGTTGATTTCCAGGTCTGTCGATAGCTCGCTTGGCGCGCTGCTTTAGTGAAACTTGTTTCTGTTAGAATCGAAATAATATCGGGTCATCGCTTTGGGATCAGCCCCGTTTCCTTCTCCCTTCCGATGTTTCCTGAACAACAAGCTGGTGTCTGAAAAATTTCAAAATTGGTCCATATGTCATCGATGACAATCTTTGCACGGATTTGACTTCATTTAAGATGGAGACCTCGCACTAGAGTCACATGTCAAACACATCTATTCTTCTCCTATCGTTGGTATGGATTACGCAGGTCTCTGAAGTGTACAAAAAAAACCGGGAAAAGTAGGGTGTTTAAGAGGCTTGTCTTCGTTTTCCTAGAAATATTTCGATTTTTCCAGCTTTTTGTTAGCTTTATCATGGCCGAGAAGGCAGTTTCAATTCGGCCCCTTATTTTGACTTCGCAAGAGCCAGACTTTTGATGCATGGAGCCCAAATACACACATTTCTCGACGGTTCTAAGTTCCCTATTTTTGTAGGTTGCCTTTGATTTTCGTTATCTCGCTCTACTATCATGACTTTTCTTGTTGGCATTTATTTGGAGCTCATATTCTGGGCTTACATCTTCCAGTCCTTGTAGAAACTCTAAAAGTCCTTCCATGCTTTTAGCTATCAGAAGAATATCATCCATCCTTCGGTAGATAGAGAATCGAAGATGTGAAAGTGCCTTCCACCAATCTTCACTCTTCCGTTCCAGTTCTCAAAAGTGCGCCGCATCACTACTTCGCTATATATGTTAGAGTCAAGGTGAAAGTACTCAACCTTGACGAACGCTTTTGCTAATGCAACAATTTTCATTCAGGTTTTGACGAGAGTCATAAGATGGTATGATACTCCAAATTCTGCTAAGGTCGTCCATGGGCTGGGCCTCGAACATTATTAAACGCTTTCTCGTAATCTACGAAGCACAGATGCATCGGTACCGAGTATTCTTGGGCCTTTCATATAAGTTACCTCGCATTTAAAATTTGTTCTCGAGTACCCGCCCTTTCACAAATCCGGCTTTTAATGGAGCTATTTGATGTAGCAGTAAGGCTTGTAGCCTCGCTTGTAGAATGTACAACATAATCAGGGTTGTCAGACGGTAGTTTTCACACTCTGTTCCTGGCTCTTTCTTATATACGGAAAGCAATACTGAAGTTGACCAGATCTCTGACCATAAGTCTGTTTTCCAAATCTTGTGATACAGTGTGTGCAAGATTTCCTGCCCTCTTTCATCAAGAGCTTGCAAGACCTCTGGTAATATTCTGTCTATTCCTTCTGTTTTAGCTTCTCTTAATTTGTTAATTGCGACTTTTACCCCATCTAACAGTATACCCGGTTCCTCCTCATAATCCTCCATAAATAGCATTCGGGTCAGCACACAGATGGCCACAGTAATCTTTCCACATCAATGCAATTTGGCCTAGTTCTGTAGTCAAACAATCATGTTGATTATAATTTTCGGGGTTTCAACTCATGAGTGGTAGAGCGTATCTTTTTAAACAGGTTTTTAGAGTTATTGGTATCAGAATAACTCCGAATTTCTATACAAACGTTCATGAGATATTTATTTGTGGCCGTAGCAGTTTGTTCGGTTTCAAAGTTAGATATAATTTTCCTAGCTATTTTTCCATAGCGATATGGAGTTAATTTTTTGTGTCCTTTAATCCCATTATCTCCAAGTCTATCTAACTACAGTACCGGCCTTGATGTTCGAAAATTTTTCTATAGTTAAAAAAATAACATCGATCGCGGGATCTCGTTTTCCTTTATGTGATTCCATTTTCCTGGAAATTCCGCCGTTGTTCAATCTACGAGAATTACTGGGGAATAATAGACTTCTCGGTAAATCCCCCATTTATTTGTTTATTTAATTATTTACTTTTTGTCTTATTATTCATAAATTTTATTTTATCGATTAAATTTAAGATAAAAAGTGCAAAGATTGAATAAGAAATATAAAAATTTTTACTTAATTTAATTCTGTAATATTGAATTAAATTTGAAAAAAATATCGGAATAGTTTTATATTATTAAATATACATAAATTGATTTTTGTGACAGTATATTATTGTGTTACACAGATAGGAGTTCTTTGTGAAAACCGGTTAGAGTATTTCCATTTTTACCTAAGCTAAGACAATGATAATTGTATAAGCATGACAATTGTTTGATCACCTTTTTGGAAAGCCCCTCGAATTCTCATTCTAGAGAAGTAAATTAACCTGAATAGTATATATATATATAGTATATATATTGCTTGATCACCTTTTTGGAAAGCCCCTCGAATTCTCATTCTAGAGAAGTAAATTAACCTGAATAGTATATATATATAGCTGTCACCCAACCAAATGAAATGACTTTAGCTGACAAGTTACTAATGATTTTTGCTATGTATGTTATTCGACTCCAAGTGCCGGATTTCTTCGTGTATAACGACCCCTTATATCAAATATAAAAAAAAATATTCTACAAATTTTATTCACTGTAATAAGCTTTAAACTTGTAATATTATTCATTATAAGGTGTAAACTCTTCATCACTGTCATCAGGAATCTCAGTCAGTCCATCATCACTGTCGTCAGTAACCTCCATCGCTCCATCATCATTGTCATCATAATCGTTTTCTTTATAAACTTCATCATTCTCAGTACCATTCATGCCATTGCTAATCCCACATTTCTTGAATGACGTGATAATAACTTCCTTCCTGACACCAGTCCAGGCTTGTTAATGGAGACAACCATGGCTGCAGCTGGCTTGTAAGGCCACTCGACATTATAGCCAATTTGGTTTTTGACATTGCTGCTTGCTTTTTGTCTCCTCTGTTAGGTGTGCCCTGAACTGATCAAAAACTAGCAAAGCTATCTTCCTGTTAAGTCCTCCAGGTCTTGTGATCCAAATCTTATCAAAGCACCATTTCATCCCTTCTTGATTCATCCAGCTCTTTTTAAATATGCATTCGCTGTTCTCTATTTAAGTGCGGGAAACTAGTAAATTCCTCCAATTGAAGTGCCGCCGATATTGAAAAGGTTGTGTCTCCCTCATTTTCTATGGTGCCAAATTAAAGTTTTTTTTGTATTATACATGTATGACTACCCCCTCATTTTTGGACCTAAATTTTTTAAAGAAAAGGGGTCGTTCAACACGTAGAAATACAACAGTCTCTTTTCTTTTTTTAATTTTTGTTGAACATATTTCTTTGTTATGTTTATTTGGCTTGGCATTGTGCACAGTGGCGTGTATCATATTTTGCAGTGATTTTTCTTTCAGCAGTTACAACCCTTCAAAGTATCTTTACGTCCCTAAAAGAAATCATCAATAAAGCGCTGTTACGTCGATATCACTCACTAAAAATGTTTCGTACCATAACTGTAATATATAAACATTTGTTATAAAACACCAAACTACAATAAATAATGTTTTTTCATGGTTTATTTAATATAAAACTTTAACTGTCATAGAAATTGCTAAACATTATTGCGCCTTTAACTTGCAAATTTTTAGGTTATTTGATACAATTTGATCAGAAGAGTTATTAACGTCTAGAGAAACTTTCATGCTATTCATGTAGCAATGCCCACCTATGGTAACTAAATATTGTAAATGTGATCGCCAGTATCATATACTGGAAGTCTTACGTTTTGTTACATCTTGCATAAAACAAAAGTTCAACATTTTAGTTTTGACTGTCACCTGTTAAGTCTTCTATTAAATTCAATTAGCACACTAGTGTTTAGGGTAAATTAAACAACATTAGTCTAACCCATGCATCCCCAGGTCTCCATATGTGTCTACGTCACGGACCATGGACAGCTTTGCTGTCCGCACTCTTGACTCATATTTTCCCAGTATTTGTCTACGGTTGTGCTGTCCGGTTTGGCATGCCTACGGCCCCTCATGACTCTCTTTTCGGCTAATTTCTAAAAGGGCAGTCTGATCTGCTTCGCATGTAGTAAGGTAGTACAATAGCCGGTCTCAACTAAATCGATCGCAAAGTTAACAAAACAAAAACCAGCCTGTATATATGTTAGTTTGTAATATTAAAGAAAAATGTTTCAAATAAAATTGAACGAGCGTTTGGTGGCCTATAGAATAAAGTTTATTCAAGTGTACTATCTTTTATAGTTCCTGAAATATATCAAAAACTTTGTAAAATTTTAAATTTGGCAACGTCACGCTCTATATACCACTTGCAGGGATAGCACTACTTTCATCAACGCATAATACAATATACTATATGCGAGCGAAATTTCAGCCTTCTAATTTTAAAACTGAATTTCTCAATAAAATAATCATTTTGAACCCATCCCAAAATTATAATGTGCACCCGCCAGGCATAAAACCATTTATTCAATTCCAAAAGCAGTTTATATGTCTCATACAACGTAAAATATTTTTTCTTGTAACTTCACACATAAGTGCTATTATTTAGGCCTTAAATGTATATATGACTGAAGAATGTCGGTTGTCATGGCGAAAATTTGTGAAATTTTAAGTTATTAAGTGTGGTATCTTTGAAACGATAAGAGTTGGACCAATCGTGTTGGTATCATTATAAAGCAAATCACAAGGGCTACCAAAATATAAGAAAATAAACAGGGTGTTACTAAAAAGTTTTTGAATTTTTTTATTGCTCAAACCGGTCAAGTATATTCAATTGATCACACTAGCAAAATTGAGGTCCCTTAGACTTACATGCGTTCCCCAAGTTTCATTTTTTCAGTTTTCATAGAAACCGAGATATTTAGTGTAGTACACTTATTTTTCAAGGGCAACTTACTCAGGTGCTATGACGTGCGATTTTTTTAAACTCACTTAACCGCTTAAGTATTCAAGGTACTTTCGACGTAAGAAATTTAAAAAAAAATCTGAGAAACTTGTCGAGAAAATAGACTTTAAAGTTAGTAAAGAAAAATTGTGATTTTAGAAAAAAATGTTTCAAACAAAATCGAAGGGTTTTTATGTAGCCTATACAACAAAGTTATTCCAATCTTGTTCCTGAGAATTGTTCCTGAGATATTTCAAAAAGTTTGTTAAACTTCAAACGTGGCAACACCGCTTCGTATACAATTTGACAACATGGGACTTTCTTTATTCGACGCATAGTACAAGGTATTATATATGTACAAAATTTCAGCCTCCTAGTTTGAATACAAAATTTCTGAACAAAAAAAAATGGCTCCTAGATTTATATAAAAAATAAATAAAAACCGTTCTGCGGTTTTTAGTCTGCACTACACCTGTCTGCCAAATTTCATCCAGATCGATCCCATAGGGAACGAGAATTTCTTGAACATACAGACGTACATACGCACTTACAGCACCGAAAAATCGACCCTTCTTTTATTTTTTTGAGTAAGAAAAAAAAAATTCACAAAAAACTTTTTATATGAATGAATTATGATTTAATGCAAATATATAAAAAAATATCGATTACATTACGTATCTAGAATATTTCATAATTTATATAATTATTCAATAACTAGACAATATTAACTGTCAGTTTGTCAGATATTTACTTTTAAACTAAAGTCTCTGAATGACTTTTTTACTTTTAAACGAAAGTCTCTGAACGACTTTGGTACTGGATTTTTTTTCAGGTTAGAGATAGTAGAGCTTCTAAGTTTTCCGGTCGTCTAGATACGTAATGAAATCGATATTTTTAAATATATTTGCACTAAGTTCGCTTTAAATCACTAAAATGCATATATTTTGTCCATAAAAATTATGGGATATTATTGAAAATTATTTGATTTTTCGAATAAACGCAATGTTATAAATTCTTTGATTTTTGTATTTAGTTATCAGATGTTGCCATGACTATGTGAATAACATCAAAGTTTCTCTAGACATTAATAACTCTCCTGGTCAAATTGCATCAAATAACCAGAAAACGTGCAAGTTGGAGGCGCAATAATATGTTTTATAATTCATTTCACAGTTATAGGTATTTATTAAATAAACCATGAAAAAAAAAATGGTTGATTATAGTTTAATGTTTTATAATAATATTTATGTATTACACTTATAGTATGAAGCATTTTGAGTCGGTTATAGGGGTTTGAGGGGTTATAACTTCTGAAAGAAAAATCGCTGCAAAATACGCCGCTTTCAGTACATCAAGAGCTTTTTAACAAGGTATGAGTCTTAATTTTCGAGTCTTAGGGGGGGGGGGGGCAGAGAGGTCCATAAACCGTAATCAAGCCGTTTATTATTCAATTAAGAAGATAATCTTTTCTTGTTCATTAAATATCTGAGCCAATTTTTCTTAATATATTCATAATAGTTTTTGATATTGTAATCAATCTAAAGCTCCCAATTTCGAGTTAGATTGTGGGAGCACATAAATTAAGTGATGATTCTTTGGTGATGATTTAATCGTTATATTAATTTCTTATGCACATAAAATAAAACTTTTATTATAGTCATTCCGGAATTTCTCATAAACCCGAGAGGAGAGTTAATTGTTCCCATAAACCCGGTAGAAACAAAGTTTCGTGAAAACAATAATAAAATCGAGCTTTATTGGAATAAACAACATAATAATTTAAAGGAATTATTAAAAATAAATCTATATAAGTAATTATCTAAATAATGATATACTTACATTTTATAAGTAAACGAAAATTAATCCGGTAATATAAACAACAAAAAAGCACTTTTGTTATTAATTATTCACAAGTTTAAATAACGTATAATGGTCGTACAACAATAAAATCCATACACTACGGAAAAGTCCTAATAATCAATATCTCCTTGGAACGTAATTATGCCTATACACGCACAAATAAAATCCTTATATTTCGTTTCATCTACCCGCGTCGTCCGATGTATAAAAACGTAACTTATGATATATAAAGCTATTTTCGCGCTCATACACAACACAACAAAAGATCGTCATCAACTGATTACGGTTCAAAAAGCATATTCTAGTTACGCATGGAAAGCCAAGCGAAGAGACCAATAGAAGGTATAGATGCCCCACCATACGACGAAAACAGTGTCCTTCCACTGCGTCGCGACGACGACGTTCTGCTTGATAGCAGTCATGCAGGCTGTATGTATGGTTCACTGTATTTGCTCGTGCAGTGTTTCACCAGCGAGCTACTTTATAGTATAAAGCAGAATGTAGCAGTACGAATTGCAATAGATGTGTGCCTGTTGCCTCTAAAGAATTAAGCTAGGCGTATCTTGGGTGGGAACATATCTGTCTGAATCAGGTTTAATGATTATTATATCAAAACATTTTTGTATTAGACATTGACCAAATTCATCACAACAAACAATTTGCTCCTGTTTGCTAACGATGTTACATGAAAGTACTTTCACATACTTTGTTTTTTTTTACTTCCTATTTTCCAATTTTTAGCCTTTTCGGCTATAAGTGGAAGCTTTTCAGCTTCGGAGATTAGAAAATTTTCTGAATATTATTCTTTCTTTGTCTGGCGTTTGTTCCACTCTTGGTGTTTACTTTATTCCCTTTGTATCTTCGTTTAGCCTTCTTCAATTGCTTTGCAAATCTTCTTGGTTGGGTGATCTTACGACTTGATATAAATCTGGCCCTTTTAATTCTCTCATTATTTCTTCATTGAGCGTGTACCAAGGTGAGTCCATTCCCTTTTTTCAACAATTTGCTATGTTAGCTCTTTTCTGTTTCTTGGCCCCAAATATCATTGCCGTACATTAATGCTGGTATCAGCGCTCCGTTGAGTATCCTCATTCTTTACCTGATATATAACTTTGATTCATTTTACTGAACGCAGAACATTTTCTGCGCATTCAATGCTGCAATTTGTTCCCTGCGTTTCAATGTGTTATCTGGCTTCTCCTTATATCAAATGTATAACCAAGTTAAGTGGCCTACCTGCGGATTTTTTCCTTTTGAGTATTATTGAGCATGTGTCCGTTCATTTCCTGCTCCTTGAAAACTTAGAGTTTCTGTTTTCGTTTCGTTCAGTTTCATTGTTCATCGTCACGGTAAGCTGCTATTTTTTCCAGGCATTTGTTCAAAGTGCTTCTCGATATGCTAAAGGTTTAGTCTTGCGTGACTACTGCTGTATCATCCGCGAATTGTAAGATGTTTGCGTTTGGCTGCTCTTTGAATGTCGGCATATCGTATACAAAGATATTAAATAGTATTGGGGACAATGGCGATTCCAGAGGCAATCCTTCTTTCGCGTTATGAATTTCTGACATTTTACCATTAATATTAAGTGCAAGTTTCTTATTTTCCGAAAGTGATGCTATTATTTCGTAATAACTGCGGGGATTCGTACTTCATGTATTTTGTACAGCAAGTCTTTCCATACTTGGTCGTAAGCTTTTTCTATATCAAGAAAAGTAGCTACTACAGTTTCACTTTTCTTTCTGGCTTTTGATATTATTTGGTATAGGTTAGCCACTTGTTGAATGTCTGCTAGCGATGTTCGGAATCCAAATTGGTTTGCATTTAGAATTTGTTTCTCTTCTGTCATTTATTGTATAGGGATCTTCATTGCAATTTGCACTATTTTGGGAAATTCCTGTTGTTTGGTAATGCAGGATCTTGATCTACTTTCAGTACTATCCCTATGGTAGCTCTTTTCCAATTTTCTGGGTAGTAACCTATTTTATATATTGCATTGATGTCGATTAAAAGTTTTATTTCTGGATCTGGAAGTAGTTTTATGGCTCTTGTAGGTATCCCATCTGGACCAGGTGCTTTCTTCCTGCACATGTTTTTTATTATGTTTTTAATGTCTCTTTCAAAGTAGAAGAGGATTCTCCAGCTCACTTTCTTTAATTTTTCTTGCTGCTTCTTCTATTTTATTTTGCACTTTATTGCTTGTTGACCTATTATTTATAAACTGTTACTTTAGATAAGATGCGACTTCTTGAGCCTTTTCTAGATCATCAATAATAAGGCTCCCGTTTTGACCTTTAATTGGCATGTTAGGTGGTTTTTTTTTATCTTCTTGTGGACAAGCTTCACCTGGTTTTCCTGTTCATTAATTTCTTCCATTTCTCTTATCCATGTTTCTTCTTATTTATATTTCAGCATTTTATCTACTTCTTTTAGCAAAGTTAATACTTGAATAGTTAATACATTGGTTCAGTATTTTTTGTTGCAGTATTTTTTGTTGTTCTCTCAACTTCTGTTGAATTTCCTACTGCTTTGTCTATATCTTGTTTAGAGGAAATTTGGAATATATACATTTTTCTAGATTTCCATTTTATGTTGAAATTTCATCCAATTAGTTTTTCATAGCGATGGTTTGCGAAATGAGTTGAATTATCCTATTCTAGCAATTACCGGAAAATGTTCTGAAGAAAGTTCATAGTTTGTGCTAACTTCCACTTGTTGTTTAGTGTTGGATGTCATAAATATTTCACAGTTGCAACAATTCGGTATTGCATCCTTTTTATCACAGTCCCATGATGGGTGATTACCTACACATCTCACACACACATATGCAGCCGCACATTGATACTGGACGTGCCCAAATTGCGTACATTTGAAGCATTGTTGCGTGCTCGTTAATCTTAGGTTCCGTTGTCACTTTTACGTTCATAATACTGTCGATATCAAAAGTCTTTTTTTCCTCTTCCGTGTTTTTCTTGTTGACTAGGATCAGAGGGTAATTTTTCGTTTTAGTCCCAAACCTCTTAATTGAGTTAAATTTGCGGCCTTTCTCGTTTAATTCTTCTTCTATATCATCCACTTTCAGGCTTTCTGAGACTCCTCTTAGGACCACTTTTAGCTTCTTCTCCTCTGGGAGTTGGTAGGTGTGGTACGGCTCGTTCATTTTTTCTAAGTCTTCTCATAATCCTGAAACCTTCTGCATCATCAGCTGTTGATTTTTCTTTATTAATTTTTATGTTGGTTAGGACTCTTCCTTCTCTGACTTGTTTGTAATTTTTCGATGATTTTAAAACGATTGGAGGCAGTTTCCTTATTTTTGGAGGCTCTCCGACTTGCTCTTCGCATTTCCTTTGAGCTTTCTGTTATTTATTCGTATTGACGAAGCAGACAAATATACTTGACATATTCTCGGATATTGTAGATGATGAATCCATCGTGGAAGATGTTCCATCGATTTGTTTAATTCTTTTAGAGCCTTTCTTGTTTCGTTGTTTGTCATGCTCTCTTTCACCTGGGGAGGACATAGATAAATCAAGTTATTAAAAACCATTTACAGAAATTAATCTTCCGCTTCAAATATTTGTGTCGATTAGACGACGCACCTATAATGGTTGCTTCTGCTGTTAGCTTCATCAAAAACGATGCAAAAACGTCGTTTTGCATCGTTTTGCAAAAACGATGCTTGGTTTCCAAATTTTTTTCACTACTATGCATCGTACATCAACAGGTATTATGTATAAAAGTGTTGCAATATGAATATGTCATGAAAGTTGTTCTAAAAATTGTCAATTCTTTTCGTAACAGGCCATTTCAGAACAGACTAATCGCAAAACTGACCGATGAACTCGATGCTGAATATGGAACTTTAATGCTACATTCTGAAATTATATGGCTTAGTAAAGGAAAAGTCCTGCAGTAATTTTTAGAGCTTTTTCCAGAGATGAAACAGTTTGTAGAATCTCGAAATGAAAATTATGTAAAACTCAGTGATCCATTCCATATTCCTTCAATTTTAAATCGATTTGTTGATACTAATATTTCTGAAATATCGCAACAAATGATAAATATGATAAATAAAAATGCTATTAATTTAGAAATGGAAATAATTGATTTTCAATCTGATCTATAATTTAAGACAAGAATATCACAAATATATTTTTGGATACTGCTTTGTATCAACTTACTTTTGCGAAAATGGTTTTTCAACAATGAACTTGCTAAAATCAAAATGCAGATCCAGGATACTGCCAGGATACCTAATGACAGGATAAATAATGTTCTGATCCAGGATAACTAATGAATGAACATCTGAATGACTATGAATTTAACTATAACATTGTATGTACCAGAGTACAATAAACTGGCAAAAGAAATGCAGTGTCATATTTCACGTCGGTGTATTGCTGAAGATGATGATATCGTCTAACCATTGGGTAAGATCGAAGATCTGAATGTAAGATCTGAAATATCACTCACCACTCGGGTTTTCACTGGTCGCTAGATAAAGCAATCTATTTCCCAGAGTTGGTTTCGTCCTGCAATCGGCGCTACTCTGCTAACTTTTTGCCCCCCCCCCCTCTTATTCGCATTGAATAAACGGTTAATAGGAGGGGTGAGGGGTGAAGTAAGGAGCTGGAAATTGTAAAAAACACGAAAGAGTCTGCAAAAGTTAAGCGTACGTCATGTATTACTTATCGTGATACTCAGTACTTAGAATTTGATTGTAGTATTTGATGATGTTTTATGACTCATTAACTTAATATTGGCTATTGTACAACTTAGAGCAAACCATTATTAAGGCCGCGGTAATCGCTCGCTGACCAAAAGATTGGCTTGAACAGGTAAATACAAGTTATGACTTCGAAATGCGCTATAAGCGCTCACTGCATTAACGAAGACCCCAATGCAAAAATGCGTCTTTTTGATATTATACTCTGTTGTCCTTTTATTTGGCGGTGATTCACTCCATGCACATAGAAACTACCGATTCTTAACATTAATGGCTTTTTTATAAACATCTATTCTATGCGAATGTGCATGCTCTTTTTTCCTCTTCTTCCGTCCGTTTCCTCGTTTTATTTTGGGGAGATACTTTGCAACTAAATTTATTTGGCTACTTATAATGTATTAAAATTAAATGATTAAATTAATGATTTCTACATTATTAATTTATATAAAATTGCTTAACCGATAATAACCTACACTGGGCCAAACACGAATAAAGAATGTTTGAAACTAGTCAATAGCCAAATAGAATTTAGTGTTGTCAGGTGTGAAACTTGGGAATAGGAAAATAGTCTTGTAGGATCAAGTCTATAATTCCAAAAGGATGTAACACCAGTAAACTGATTTCGTCCTATTTCTTTATTCTTTAGAAGCTAGTCATAATTCCTGTCACATGGCATACTGAAATTTCTTGTGCATTTGTTGCAAATGAGGTTAAAGACTTTTGTAATTCTGTATCATGGTGAAGCTTAATAGGGACATTTATAACAAAAGGAATCCCAAAATATCTGGCGGAACTTATCCAGAACTATTTTAACGGCATGTGATTATGAAAATTATTTGTGGAAGGGAATTGGCCAACCCTGTGCCACATGGATTGGTATCTGTTGACATAAAAACAAAATTTCGAAATTAGCTGAAGACAATTACTAAGAAGCATTTTCTAAAATTGTTTTAAGATTGAGGAAACAGTTGCACATACTTCTAAAAGGGCAGTACTTTATACTGCTGAATAAATACATAAGTTTTAATTATAATGGATATTAATGATCCTGATTGATATGTAAACATGTCATAGAAAGAAACGCAATGTACCCTCAGCTGTGTAACCTAATGTTCTACGATAAGAAAGAGAAGCGTGGTGAAATAGTTGAAATAACATTGCTGTAAAAGCGAGTAAAAATGGATGCCGTCGCCGCCTCTTTCCCGTGTTTCCAACATTCTTCAGTAACAGGAAAGAATAAGTTTGGCGGTTGAAGTTCACCGTATGCTTCAGGAAGGAACGACGCCGTTCGCTTGGACACCTTTCCCGAGAAAACCCGTAGGGTTTCAAAAGATTGCTATGCTACTTTTAAATATAGATATACGAAGTTAAATAATAACAGTGGATAGGTAGGTTTTCTTTTTTATGCTTACGTGGATTTTATATGGTTTGTTGTACAATTACACCGATCGATGTGAATATTAACAAAGCACTATAAAGTTTGCAAACTAGTTTTAATTTTATGTGCACGTAGTGAATCACTTTATTGTTTCTACTGCTTACATATTATGTTCTGGAATTAGAATTCCATTTTGAAAGGCGATTTCTTATAAGCTGAGGTATAATTGTCATTCCTACGTCTTTTGCTTAATTCGTTGCGCTGTTGTAATGTTCTTTTTTGAATTCGTTTCTTTCTTTGTCACAAATTTGGGTTTGTGGCGTCAATGCTAATTGTTTTATATTTTATCTAATGTTTTACATGAGATTAGGCTGTAGAATTTACATTAAAATTGTTCGCTTAATATGTATTGGTTTATTTTGTGTTTATAAATCTCAATGTTTTGTTTGAAGGCTAGCTTTAGTAATTATATTCTATAATGGTCCTTGTTTCTTATTTTGTTTGTGTGATGTTAAGTAGACGATTTGCATAGAGAGAATGGTATGTGTCGGATCTTTTGAATGATATGTGATTTTATATATTCTACTTTATTCGTATTTATTAGTGTGGCTTACTTTGTGATGGGAATGCACTTATTGATTTTTTTTGTTTATATTTTTGTTTGTTTCCATTTCCTTGTTCTAAATGTGCATTATTTGTTTTTTGTTTACAACAAAGTAGCTTTACAAAACTCCTTGAAGTTGCTTTTTCCAAAATTACTTTGTGATTCCCATGCTAGGCTATTGAAAATTCTGTGTTTCGTGGGCTTTTGCAGTGTAGACATTCTGTAGTTTGCCTTTAATTCTTTTTCTCTAGGTATTTGCTAAAAAATACCATGTCTGGTTAGCATTTGTGCAAGGAAGAAGTTTATATCACCATGCTTCTTATTCACCCATTTACCCATGTTTGGTATTACTCTGTTTGGTGGTGATGAAAACCGCACTTAAAAATGATGGAAGAACGGAGGGGGCACAAAACAAAAAGCAAAGATAGATACAGAGAGTTAAACAAGATTATTCGTGGGAAATGCAGAGAAGTAAAAGAACACTGGCTGGCGGAGAGATGCTGCGAAATCGAACAACTACAGCAAAAACACGACCTACATAACGTACATAAAAAGATCAAAGAAATGACAGGCAGTAATCGCAAAAAGAATAGCGAAATACTGAAAGACGCTAACAAGATAATACTCGTGGGACCTGACAAAAATTGAAGTGCTAGAAAGAATATGTTAGAAAACTGTTTAATGACGAAAGACCAAAGCAACCCTTCCAAGCAAGTGAGATCAATGAGATGAGTCCTAACATCACTAAAAAAGAGGCAAAACATGCCATCCTAGTACAGAAAGATGGAAAATCTATGGGGCCCAATGAGGTACACGCTGAAACCTTAAAACTTTTAATCCACGAAGACGGTGCAGGGTTAAGCCGCCTAAGAGATCTATTCAACGACATCTATAGAACTGGAAAAATACCCTCGAATGGCTGAAGTTAACTTTCGTCACTTTACCCAAAAAAACGAATGTGTCCCAATGTGATGATTACCGCATGATAAGCTTGATGTCTCATGTACTAAAAACATTCCTGAGAGTTATACATACCCGTATATTCAAGAAATGCGAACAGCAACCTGACGACACTCAATTCGGCTTCAGAAACGGATTAGGAACGCGCGAGGCTCTATTCTCGCTTAACGTACTTACGCAGAGAGCACACGACATGAACGTAGAAATATACGCCTGCTTTATAGACTACCGCAAAGCTTTTGACTGCGTGCAACATCAAAAACTAGCAAAAATACTCAGAGCAACAGGCGTAGTCGAAGGCGACTTACGAATTATTACAGAACTCTACTGGCATTAGACAGCTCAAGTAAGGGCAGAGAACAAAGTGTCGGAGGAGATAGCCATAAGAAAAGGAGTGCGACAAGGATGCATATTATCCCCGCTGTTCTTTAATCTGTATTCGGAAAACATTTTCGCGGAATCTCTTAAAAACACTAGCGCTGGAATCAAAATCAACGGCAAAACAATTAGCAATATAAGATATGCCGACGATACAATCGTTTTGCCAGCAACCTACCTGAACTCCAGCAACTTGTAGATGTTATTGTTAAGTACAGCGAGCGTTACAGCCTACATATA
>WYDF02287041.1:0-30313 GCA_009867245.2 Adranes taylori
AACTTGCTGGTTGTCGGTTCAAAACATTTCGGCACTAATTAATGAAGGGTTCTCCAGTATTTTCCCAGGTTTCTCCACTTATTAATTTTTATATCATGACGAAGTGTTGCTTGCTGCCATCATCGGAATGAAAACACAAGTATTTCACCTGATGATGAGTGCAAGCCGAATCCAGTTATGAATACAAATGACTAAACATGTAGTTTGAATGTATCGTATATAATATTCTACGTTAAACGCAAAATTTGTGATATAATTTTGCCTTAAATATTGGCCTATGCTAATGTTAAAAACTAGTAAATATTCATTAGCATGTATGTTTATATATCTGCTATATCGGTCCACATCGGTGAAACTAACAGAAGTTTGTGTTAAGCTACACATTAAAATTATAAAATATAGAGGCACGTTTAAAATAACACTTATATAGGTACTATATATCAGGTAGACTATTATGTGTAATTAAATTGAGATTTATTAATGAACATTAAAGCTGATAAGATTATAGGCTATGTATAGTTGTAAATCATCATCATAATATATGGTATTTGTTTAATTCAATATATATAACACCACACAAGGCTTGAAGGTTTGATTCGATGGAGCATGAATTTTTCACTACGCATAAAAAAGTCACATTCCTCACACTGGAAAGGCTTCTCTTCTGAATTACATCGTTTGTGATTTAGCAGATACCCTTTTATTGCAGGTTTGTAACAACATTCTGTACAATCGAAAGGCTTCTCTTTTGAATGCGATCGCTTGTTCTAAAAGAGATCTTTTTACTGCAGCTATGTAGCCCAATTCCATACAGTCTAAATTCTTCTCTTGTGAATGAGATTCTTTGTGCTTTAGAAGAGTTTCTTTTACTGAAGTTTAGAAACCATATTCTGGATACCTGAAAGGCTTCCCTCCTGAACGAATTCGTATGTGAATCAAAATACTCTCTTTGTATGCAGTTTTGAAGTCACATGCCGTACACTCGAAAAGCTTTTCTTCTGAATGCGTTAGTTTATGCCTTAAATGATTTCTTTTTACTGCACATTTGAACTCACAATCCGCACACCCAAAAGGCTTCTCTTTTGAATGAGTTCGTTTGTGTTTTAGAAGACTTCCTATTCGTGCAGTTTTGTAACCTCATTCCATACACTTGAAAGTCTTCTGTCCGTTACGAGTTCATTTGTGAGGTAAAAGATATCTGTTACGTGCAGT
This sequence comes from Adranes taylori, assembly GCA_009867245.2. Taxonomy (NCBI): domain Eukaryota; kingdom Metazoa; phylum Arthropoda; class Insecta; order Coleoptera; family Staphylinidae; genus Adranes; species Adranes taylori. Next base: position 1,213 of record WYDF02287041.1, read on the forward strand.
TTTAAAGTCACATTCGGTACACTCGAAAGGCTTCTTTTCTGAATGAGTTTGTTTGTGTTTTAGAAGATATACTTATTTAGCAGCTTTGAAGTCACATCCCAACGCTTGAAAAACTTCTCTTGTGAATGTTTGTGTCTAATAGATTTCCTCTGTATGCAGTTTTGAATCACATTCCATACACTAAAAAGGCTCCTATTCTGAATGAATTCGTTCGTGATTTAGAAGACTTGTTTTGTGTGCAGTTTTGAATTCACATTCGAAATGCTTCTCTTCTGAATGAGTTTGTTTTTGTTTTAGAAGATACTCTTTCACAGCAGCTTTGAAGTCACATTTCGTACACTCGTTAGACTTCCCTGGTGAATGAGTTCGTTCATGGTTTCGAAAATTTCCTTTTCGTGCAGTTTTGAACCCAAATTCCGTACATTCAAAGGGCTTAACTACTATATGGCTTCGTATTGTTACCGTTATAAGATGGTATGTGTCTTGCAAGTCTTCCTTGTTCTGCAGTTTTGAAACTGCATTCCGTACACTCCAATTATTTTTCACTGCTTCAACAGAATTCAAAAATACGAGGACATATTTTTAAATATCCACTTCCAAAAAGAGAACTACCAGTTTAGCTACAGAACTATTTACAAAACTATATACTAAAATAAAATTTAAATCTAAACAAAACTAAATGCTAAAGAAAACAAAAATTTAAATAAACTTAAAAATGCATTGAATCTCAATGAAAAATGTTAGAAATGTAAAATGTTGGAAGTTGATGATTAGAGTTAACCTCATCTACAAGACTCCATGTGTACCTATTTATAATAATTATAAAGAGAGCACCAAGTAGTAAATTAAATTTTAAATTAGCTTACAATGGGATTAAACCAAGTCCCAGTTGAGACTTTACTCATCAACAACAAAAACTTTTAGTTCATCGCTTATAACAAAACATGTTCCTTTTTTAGTGCACCACTTAGCGTGCGTCAGTGCAATTATGCACCGATGCAGAAAGGAAATACATCACTATCAGTATGTAACAACACTGAACTGATTAGGTGTAAGATCATAAACGTCTGTTTTATAATCTCTATCCTTACTGATTACTTTTCTCCATTGCGATAAGGTTATGTTCTCACTAACTTTCTTCTAACTTTATTATATATTACAACGAATATGAAACTTTATTAATTTAAAGAAACTATCTAAATTCGTGAAGTTCGTATCAAAGATGCTCTATCAAGGAGATGAAAATGTGTAAATGGAATAAATTAATTTGTAAGATGAGATCAACACATTGCGTTTCAGAATTCTAAAACTGTAGCTAGTAACTATGTTAGATAAGAATACTTTAATATCTTAAAATTTTATATTACAAATAATACATGATGGATTATTAGTACTAATAGCACTAATAGTAAGCAAATTTAAAAATAAATTACAGGTAAATTTATGGGCAGGAGAAGAACAGAGTCAAGTAACATTAAATAAAAATATTTGACGAGTGTAAACAAATGTAACAATGTTACTGTAACAATGTCGGGACAGCCTAAATAGAATAAGGTTCAGCGTATAGAAATTTCAGTCCGTATATATTATTGTATGTATTAAATAAATAAATACTCATGGGATAACCTTTTCCTATCTTATTTTTAAAAATAAAGATGTCATACACACATGTTAAGAATTAATTAGTGCAATAAACAAATAGGAAAGCATTTTTAAATAATTTTTTTCCGTTGCATTTAAATCAAAAGATTATTTAAAACGTATAGTAAATGTAAACAAATATAATAATGAATGGTAACGGCTGCGACTTAAGTAGGGATATTTGGAATGTATATACCGGCACATGTTAGAGAGAGAGAGAAACGGTCATTGTAATTCTTTAGGAATATTTTTAACACAAAATGTATACTTTTTTGTGATAAAATTTTTTAAATAATAGTGATAAAAAATGTACTTACGGTAGAAAGTTAGTCAACTGGACATGGGTATATACCACTGAACCTATGCTTCTTAACGTACGTAAGCGTGTATGAATATAGTTTGTCGCTGCCTGTTGGTACGTACCAAATAATTTTATATCTTCTAACTTCTGTTCGCCGGGTATTAGGTATTGTTAATTATACTATAATTAAATTATGTTTTAACACTCGCGAGCACACTCTTTCGTATGGATACCCGTAGCGGGTCACAGCGTGATGTGTGACGACTTTCACAATACATGCTGGTACAAGCAGCTAGAGATACACATGGCTGTTGGCCTATAAATAAGCCCACTTTGAGCATTTTAAGGAAAGTTTGGTCTTCGAGCTCAAGCAGTCAACACCTACCTACCACCGGCTAGCGACCAGCAGCGAAGTATACATTTGGTAAGCAACATTAAATAGTTTGCATTGTATTAGTTATATGTGTTGCTTACCTATCTCCGTTGTACCGTATGATAGACCGTTTTCCGCAACCGGTTTCCTACGTACTGAGAGCGCACGTTGTTGGTGTAACTAGTGATAGTTACTGGCAAAGAGTAGCGTAAGTTCTTAATGCAACGCTACGTGATCATAGAGTATACTACAAGCGAAACTAGTAGCATTCGTTTGACAAACAGTGGCGTTAGTCCTTGATGCAACGCTACGCAGCTGTAGTACATTATTTCTATCACCGTCCGAACTAAGAACGCACGTTATTAGTGTAACTGGTAGTAGTCACTGGCATACAGTAGCGTTAGTTTTTAATGCAACACTACATGTCCATGGTGTATACTACTAGCGAAACTGGTGGCATTTGTTTGGCATAGTCACATCAGTTTCGAAGGCGACGTTACGTGCCCATAGTATTTTCCAATTATACCTTCCGTTTTGCTATTAATACTATGTGCTTGGAGTTAGCGCCAGTTTCCGCTACTTTCCGTATTATTATTTTGTCACCGGCACCGCTAATATTTCACTATGCGCCGTTTTCTTTATTATTTTCAATGCACTTGTTACGGTTTACTTGTTACAGAATTAATAGACTTAACCAAAGCAGGATCGTAACTTGTTTATAACTACTATGCTGCTTTTTATATTGTATTCTCTTTGTAACATAATACATTTACTCGTTTAGACAACTTGTTTGATGTTTACATTTGTAGGTTGTCGGGACCTGTGATCTTCTTACCGGCTTTCTTATGGTTTTTATTTTAACGTAATGCGATTATATTGTATAATTTATATTTGTTTCTTGATTTAACTAATTGCGATTATTAATTAGCTGAATTGAGAATCCGATATTACACTATATTTTGGTAACGTTTAATATAAGACCGCTTGAATACCACTTATTTCTGTTAACATTCATTCATTTGATTTATTATTCATACTTAAGGGTGTATATATACATATACTTATATATATAAACGTCTAGCTTTGTCCGTTTGTCCATCTGGAACGCTTTTGATACTTATTATATCATAAGTTTGTTGTCCCGTTTAGTTTACATTCAATACTGCCACTGCTAGTGCATTTAAATTTTTTTTATTATGTTAGATTATATTATATGAACCAATAAAATCCATTATTAAAATGAAGGTAGGGTAGAGGGCAAATAACACAAGTCTTTTGTGTTACGAAAAACGTCGTCAGGGGTTAAATAACCCAACTCTTTTGGGTTACGAAAAACGCCTTTAGGGGTCAAATAACCCAACTCATTTGGGCAAATTAAATATGACCTGGTAATGGATAGTCGTTTTACGACTGTTAAAACTTTAATGCTGTTTCACTTATTAGTAGTAAGTTCAGTTATAGGTACCCGCAAGATCTAGGACACCTGGTCAACTTTCCACTGAGTTTACTTGAGCCCTGCGTGCCGCAAATCCCCAATCTCTCTGGTTTAATATTTTCATTAGTTCAGTCAATTATCGCTCTGCGGACCGGAACAACAATATCATTTCGAAGTGGGGTCTCACTCTAAACGGACCTGGCGCCTCAGGAAATTCTTGAAAACCGAAATATTCTAATATCTATTTGCGCCACTATTGTGACAACCACAAAAGCTCCCCATTAGCTGAGTCGCGAGTGGGAGTTCCGTTAGCATATGAATCTAAACAGATAGTACGTCAAACATATTTCTGTACGTAAAAAATATTCTGTTCCATTCTATTAATCGATTGTGAGAAAGCATTCAATCGATTGCAGCATAATAAATCTATAAATATTTTGAGCTAGAACTTAGATAAGTAGGTCTAATTAACGAACTAATTACGAACTTATATTGGCTCATTTGATAATTGAGAAAACTTCTTTGGATAATATCGTAATCCAACGTGGGGCTGAGCAAGGATGTATATTAACCCGACTCTTATTTAACGTGTGCCCGCAGGCTATTTTCGGCGAGGTCATGCAACGCTTTGTGAGCCGAATTGTCATTAATGGAAAAGGCCTATAGATATTCTCCATTTAATATCCGATAAGCAGGCGATATGCTATAATAGCGAGGAGCAAGAACGATATTCAAGAAATGATAGATATAGTTAACAAAGTTACAAATCAGTATGATCTAGCTATTAACATATCCAAAACCAAATAAATTATTGTTACTAAGCCTTAGAAGGTCTTATGGTTGACAATCTTTAAGAAATAAATGAACTGTTTTTTATTCACTATTTTTTAGAACCAATGTTTGGGGTGCATTGATGTGCTATGTTTTCTAATGTCTAGATGTGTAAATTTATGAAAGATGTTCATGTATGTTTTCTAGTGATAGCTAGGAATTATTTCTTACCTTCCTAAGTAAACGATTATACGAAGAACTATCTTATTAGTTAAAGTGCTAATACGTTCTATTAAGATAATCCTAATTTGCGCAACTAAGAATTTTCAAGTTAAATGCAAAAACACTATACATATATTCCGGTAACACGCTTCGATAATGACTTAGTGACTTATTCTATTCTTTAGAGGAGCTTTATGTACTATTTGCAAAAAAGAATGTATGACGTCGGTTTTTAAAAAAAGCTGATGTGGACATGTTTTTTCTTTGCAAAGCAAAAAAAGTATATTTATATGTTTTGGTATATATGTATCTTATAAAAGATGGAAAAATGGATTTATTAATTTCCTGAAATAAATAATCTCTAAATGCATTTTATCGAAGTGTATCACGTCCTTAAAATAAAAGATCAACAAGATCGTTCATTGCATTTCGAAATTGCTCCAATTTATCTTCCAAATTGGCATTCTTTCATATACAGTTTGCAGAATCTCGGCCTGCATCACGTGAAGTAAGATTAAATGCGAGTGATACGATCCATTATATGTCAACTACTTTCTATCAGTTTGTACTAATGAAAGATGAATTTATGTCTCTCCATGAAATTTTTTTTTCATATTTGTATGTTTGCAAAGTGTTCGTTGTGTGTAATTCCTCTTTTGTTTCTAAAATATTTTAAAAATTAAGATCGAAGCACTTATATTAATATAGCTAACATATATTTAGTATATAGCCAACACAAAATTCCCAAAAAGTGCTTTTTGTATTTTTTCATATATTAAAGGTATTTTCACTATAAACAAGGAACAATGTTCACATTTTTCTTGATGTGGGATCAGCATATAGGAATATACGTTCTGTATAAACTCTTCGAGTAGCAAGAATGAGAAAAAATTTAACAAAGCATGTTACTTAGAAGATAAAAGTATCTATCAAATTAAATAATCCCTCTTAATAAATTAAATTGATAAAATAAATGTCTCTGGAATGCTATACAACCGTCGCCTAGAAAATAATTAATCTGGTAAGCGATTTCATATATCGTATACTCTTCCATTTTGAGTCACATGTATTTACAATAGCTTTATTTCTCTTCCTACTTCACCACCCCCCTATTTTCTATATCACTGGAGTGTACGAGCCTAACCCACATTAGCCGCGGTTGCTTTTAGTCACTGTGTAGCGGTATCACATACGTTAGCAGGGGTGTTATTGTGGCTTACACTGATTTCTTTCCATACTAATCACTGGAGTATTCTCACTGGATAAGTCTAACCTACGCTATTCGGGGTTAGTTTCAGTCGCTCAGTAGCTGTAAAACTTACACTAATCGGAGTGTTATTGTGGCTCATGGTAACTTCTATCATACAATCCACCGGGGCGTAACATTCTAACCTACGCTAATTGGAATTGGTTTTAGTCGCTCGGTAGTGGTAACACCTGCGCTAATTGAGGTGGTACTGTGACTGGTATTGCCCTTCTTTCTGTACTATACACTACAGGGTATAACTCTTACATGCGCTAATAGGAGTTAGATTTAGTCACTCAGCGAACATAGCACCTGCGCTAATCGGGGTGTTAGTGACCTATAGTGTACTTACGGATTCCTACCTTCTCAGGTATTCATATCGTGAATTTAGATTTACCCCAGCCTCGCCGTTGCATTATTAACTGTTTGTACATGCTTTTGGCATTAATACTGTTTCGTTTATTTTGTCACCGTACATTTGTACTGTTTTGCATGCACCGCTTACATATAGTTTTGTTTATGATAGCATTGCTACTCTTTATTTGTTGACCGTCATTTATGCGGTATTAATTTAATTTGACATTTATTCATTGCGATACTTTTACATTTATATTTCTTTCTTTGTTTAAATTGTCTAGAAGAACAATAGAGGTTATTTTTCTGTCCATTTCGCTGAAGGTTGTTATATTCTGCAATAATAAGATATTTTGCCAACTCTGACAGTCGCTAGGACTTTCCGTGGGAGCTAGACTCAGAAATAATTTTTGTTATAAAGGGACAATGTTCTATAAAAATGTTATAAAATACATGAGAAACAACTGGCTCAGTAATTGCCGAAAGATAAATTGAATTTTTTATAATATACTGATAGATAACATTATAAAATTAAAATAAAGGTGAAAAGTTATTACACGTTAATTAACCGCATAATGAATAAAATCGGTTTACTTTAACTTTATGTAGGGTAAATTATGATATGCTTATCGATAAGGCATAATGCTGTAACATGTTTCTGTTGAGAGCATGTCATAAATAATAAGACAGGTGCAGATTATTGTGCGAATTAAAAAATATTAAGAATATTACATATATTATGAAAGTAAGAAATAATAGACCTATTGTAAAATGTACCTAGTTACAATGTATAGTGTACTTACGGTGTTATTGTAATTGAGAGATATTATTTATAGCGTGTAGGATAATTGTTGTTATTGTCTTCCAGAAGTATATTCCACCTTAGCTCATTGATCTTCCTAGTGTGTAATATTAATGGGAAATTTTCAGTAATATAGCCTAGGCTCCAAGGAAAAGTGTTGTTTACAGTTAGTTACCTTGTTAATTAAACTTACGTAGTCAGGTTCTTATGATGTAAAGTCTAGTGTCGACCACTGATTAATTGTACTATGTATTTAACCTACAATAGTAATCTACTAGTTAATATTTTATATTACGAGCCTTCTTAGTTTTGCTTGGTATTGTTATGTTTCTAACAGAACGCTTGTATGAAATTAGTGCACGTAGCGAATACTACTGCGCAAGTCATATATTACTGGTTTTGTTTAGAGTTGAAATTAATGGATTAAAATTAAGTGTAGTAATGTGCCGTCCAGATTTAACGGCGATTGTTATATCCCTCCTTGTAATTGTTAATTTAATTGTCGACTTCTAGCCGATCTAAGACATGCAAATTCAGATTTGATGTAAGGAAACGGCGTTCCGGAATCGTACCCTTGTTCGTGGTATGAGGCTAGAATAGTGGGGCAGACCGAGGATTTGGAAATTCCTAAGCAAGACGGGTTCTTTTTGGTTCATCGTTTGAAAAAACTACCAACCAAATAATGCAATTTTTTGTGGATTTGGAGATTTGTTTCGCCACGTACAACTTGGTCGCTTGTCAGGCTGAAAACCGGGCCAAGCTAGACGTCTATCTCAGCTGGTTCTGCAGCTGTAGAACGTAGTGGCGGTTCCTATGAATCACGGCCGCTAGGTGAACACCTGGAAGTATCTGGAAGTATTCCTGGAATTATCTAGTAACGCAGTCCAGTGGGAAAATTTCAAGTATTTTACGTATCTTTGTTTACATCCTTTAGAGCTTGTCATTTTAAGTCTTTTTGTTTATCATTAATTAGTCAGCGCTTCACGCAAAACCTTTATCTTACTTTAGGTCCTTGCTTTGTGTATATAATTATTGCCAGTCCGTTTTATGCTGCAAAAGGAGGGAAGCCAGCATTTACAGTTCAGGGGTAGAATTAATCTTGAATTGGTAGGAAACTGTATATCGTTTCTTATGGTAATGAATTTTAATATTACGTAAATTTAATTTTTATTTCTTGAATTTGATGTGGTGCTCAGTCAGGCTTAATTAGTCAGGGGCGGAACAAATTATTATGTTTTGATTAAATTAATTATTTAAACTGATATTATCCTCGCATATTTGCATGCGTTAAGAAGCTAATTCTGGCATCTGATTTATGCAAACCATTTTTGAAGTGAACACAAACATATTTTTGGTAAAGACTGGTTCAGCTTCACTCTGCCATACGTACTGCAAGATAATACATAGATTTACCCTTCAGGTATTGTCTTCTTGATATTGCCCATTTGATTAAGAGCATTTAAGCGCTATGATAATTGATAAATAACGATGATCTAAATTGTTATGTGTTGTCAGGAATTCCTTATTTAAATGTTATTTGTTATGTTTATATTTGCGGCAACCAATTTTAACCAACTATTTTATACGGGGTGCAGTTGTTAAGATTATTTAAAATAACAACAGAATTATTCGGGGGAATATTTAGGCTTGCTTCAAATTGGGTTACATAAGAATAGTTACTTGAACTTATGACACTCTGATACAGATATATTGTTTATTTTTTGGTATATAGCCTTCACTAGTAGCTTCTCAAAGTAATAAATTTTCAACTAACTATTATGTCTAAATAATATTTTTCAAAATTGCTGTGAGAATTTAATTAATTATTATCCTATGATATAGCTATATACAGATATATTGTTTATTTGTTTCGTATTTAACCTTGAATTAACTTCTCAAATTAATAATTTAACTTAACAATTAATTCCAAATCATAAATGTTTAAAATAGTGTTGGGTTGTTTAGGTGATTATAATAATAGAAAGTTCTTACCTTACTGTGATATATTCATGAACAGGTATTTAAATTGTTGATATTTTATGATATTTCCTAACAAATACTTATATTTATTTATATAGCGTTAAAATTTGGATACAAATATTCTAAAATAAATTATGGTTGTCTTGTTATATGAGGCTTTTACATATATGCCCATCCTGTGAACTAATCCGTACATAGTAACGGGCGCTCATCTGGGTAAGTTTTAGGGACCATCAGTTATCTGGGCATATTGTACATCATCGGATTCTATGCTGATCTCCATCGAACTCGCGACTAGTAACGGCAATTCAATCTTAGAGGACGCAAGGGCTGGTTTTCCTGTGAAGAAGTAGTCAACTTATTACAATGCACTTAATTTATCGAAGCAAAGTAAAATTAAATATTGTAATTCTTCAGGAATATTTTTAACACAAAATGTATACTTTTTTGTGATAAAAAATTACAAATAATAGTGATAAAAAATTTACTTACGGTAGAAAGTTAGTCAAGTGGACATGGGTATATACCACTGAACCTATGCTTCTTAATCGCGAGACTAAAGATCATGCACAATTCTTATAAACTTCAGAGAAATTGTTGGCGAATTAAAATTTATCCGTCACTAATAAGCAAGAATGCATTATTGTCACACAATTACTCTTGGAATAAACTTCCCTTGTATATATAACGGCCCATATATACGTCGTCTATTCTGACACCATATTTTAAAAGATATTACATTATTTGAATATGTTACAGTTTCGTATAAACTAATGTCAAGTGAAGTGTCACTACAGCTCAAATAGATATTGTCAACGCTTCAACGATCTTGTACGACAGAGTCTTCTATCTAAAAGACTCCTACTATCAAACTAAATGAAACAAACTGAAGCTATGAAAATATGATATGCAGCCCATAAATCATTCGACATTTGCCTACTCAAAGTAGATGTCAAAACTTCTTTCATATTGCAATACAGTTGATACAGCGACAGCCAAACTGATCAACACACGCTAAAGATGGAAAAAGAACCAAACGGTGGTAAATGCATTGAAGTGAAAAACAAAAACATGCAGTTAAATGACATCTGTCAACTTAATAATGAATTAAATAATTCTTAATGACATTTTGTCCTACGTTATTATATAAAATCCTAATTAAAATACAAATCCAAATTTTATTTAAAAACCAAATTCAATTCTGTTATGAACACTCATTATACATGAATTGTTTTATATAGGTTTTAAATAAAATCCCATTCATCAGGCAGTTAGTATCCTGCAAAGTAATAAAGACATTGTCACACTGGAAATTAAAACTAAACTGAAATATAAGAATAAACTTAAAGATATGAATAAACTGAAATCCAAGCAAAGTAAAGTAGTAAATGAAGATTGAGTTCACAAAGTTATGCAATTCTTATTTTGTACTTCTTAACATTATTATCTTATGCGACTTCTATTTAAAAGTATTAATGTGATGCTAAAAATTCTTTTTATTCTAACATTATAATGTTATTGAATGTTTTGTTTTGAAATGTGTAACTTCAAAAACAAAATTATCTTACATATGCGTGTCACTGACATGGAAGGGACTTAGGTGGAGATATGCCACGTACGGAAAAATAATGGATTAAATTAAATGTGATTTGCTAAAAGCAGGTTACTCTCACGTTGATTTATTATATTTCAATAAATTTAAAATGCCTTCAAATTATATTATACTTAAATAGTTCGAAGAAGTTTTGAGAATTCTAAGACACGTGTTCAACAAAGACTGTATCTGCATCCGGTTCGTCATCCTATGATTTTACGCAGTAGACTTAAGAGATTGCAGCTAGCGAAAATTCTGGGATCTCTATAAAGGATCATTTCACGAGTTAGCTAGTGGCACTAAAAATTAGTTTGTCATAGAGATGGGTAGTACGCGACTCAAGTCGTTTTATTAACAAGTTTCAATTTAAAATATAACAAGACTCAGTAAATATGGCAGCATGGTGTGACACTTGAAGATAAGATTTTCTATGTTACTACTTAATTATAATTTGTTGCAAGGACTGTTTTATTTTATCTCATAAAACATGCATCAGAATTGTTCCTCTAATTTTATTTAAAGGTTTTCAGTAATCATTATATCTCTATTTACTTTTTCAATAACTAACTAAATTATATTGGTAAACATGCCTAAACCTAATATTTTGATAATTATTATATTTTATTAAATTCAAATGCTCTATTTAATTTAACCCTCAGTGAGATTAAATAATGTTTCAGGTACTTGATCCTTTATGCAATTACCACCGTCGCTACTCCTTAAAAACGGGTTAATTATGTTTTATTCTGAGAATATTATTTAGGTGTTTTATTACGTCATAAAACAGATCGTCGTGATCTAGGACATAGTACTTACTATGTTATATTTTGTAAAAAATGTAAAAATTTTAAATGCTCAAGCGAATCCTTCTAATATAAAATAAATAATCGAAAAGTACTACGTAAGAAGTAAACGAAAAGTACTTAAATAAATAACATTAATATCATGGAATTTTTCCGTACTGGATCGCAGAACTAATTATAATAATAACACCATTTCAGTTATTAGCGGGAGTTCCATAAGGTTCATATTATAGAAGGTAATCAAACGATATTGCTTACCACAACTTATTCTGTGCAGTCATCTGTGCAAATCATATTTTCATATTTATAAGTGGAGGCATGTCCAGGACACTACTCAAAAGGAAATTTCCTTGTATAATGCAAGATTCCACGGAGACTACGATCAAACAAATTTTTGATGGGCATAAATGTTTACCTGCGTCTCTCCAACAGATATTAAACTGCGTTATGTTTTGTGTACTGAGAACATTCGAATTACATATTTCAATGCCTAAAAAGAAACAATAGTACACCAAAGAGATCACATAATAAACCATAATAACGATGGAGCATTTTATAGTTTTCCCACAAGAAACAATCACAACGCTAAGCGAATTTTGAAAACATGTAAATAATTATGTAACATGTGGATTTAAATTTTTTTCAGTTCCATCCTATAAGTATGCCAAAACAGACTGAGGAAACGGTTTCTTCCCAGAATTTGGTAAAGCGCAATATTAGGAAGTTGCCATCGATGATTTTCTACTAACCTCGTAAATAGTTTAGTAGGAATATAGTTTATGTGTTATTAGTTTCAACTATACCGTTTACAACTGATTAAGGAAGCGCTAGAAATATAATGTGAGTGGCAAAATGCAGCACTGGGGCATTGCAGTGTTGTTATTGATGATTTTACATCAACCCCGTAAAAAAGATGGGCATTTAAAGTAAACTATAAAAATATAATTTGTACACTATCACTTTTTACAACTCCGCATCTTGTGATCATGAAACTAAAATTCATTTTTATGCTACTGTTACGCCAAAAAAGATATTAGGCATGTTTACTTCTTGAGTTATAAAGATATTTAAATATATAATCTAAGGGAAATGCGATTTATTATACAGATCCAAAATAAATATTAGACCTATCGTGACGAAAAGACATCGGTATCAAAAAGAAAAAAGGAGTACCTTCGACGCATGTTTGAGAGAGAATTGAAAAATATTATTTATGTGATGAGTAAGATGACCTTTGATGAGTAAGAGTGAGAGGCTATAATCTATTTCGCGTAGTTTTCGCAAGCGAGAAGGTGACACCGCCGACCGAAAATATAAAACAACAAATCCTGTTTAATAGGGGAATATAATTTTACTAGTAATTTCTGAGCTCAAAAAGTTCAATTAAAAAAGTTAAATTAAAAAAAAGTTCAATTAAATTTTTTTTAACTTTATTTAAAAGTTTAATTAAAAAAATACTTAATTAATTTAGTTAATTTTTTGTGAGAGCTATGGCAGATATACAGATGTGAGTAAATAATCATTTTATTATTTATTTTGATTAAAGGAACTGGAACACCTTTAGTTCTTTTGCTCTTTATTCTCAGTCAATAATTTGATTCAAATGTAACTAATTTTCCATTTCAGGCAAGCTAACAAATAATTTACTTCGAAGTAGATGTTGATAACTAGATTTTATGTTTATCTATGTATTAAAATAAAGTTTTTGGGTGGCGTATTAATATTTACAAATGTTTAACCATATTTTATCATATAATATTTATTTAGTTCTGACTACGCCCAGCCTAACTTAATTAAGCTTTTACTCTCAGATACCGAGGGAATTGGATGGGTTTTAACTGAAGGTAGAATATATTTATCCAGTTGAGGCTCACGTAATTCCATATTAGAAAAATAATCCTCGGACTATTTAACTCAATTTGAGTTTCACCAATTATGCTTACAATTGCAATTGATAAAGAATAAAAAACTATTGGGTCTGGTATGAATATAGTTAGTCGGAAGCTATAATAATGAAGATAACATCTCTATTTCTACCTCTGAATTTCTCTACGTAGACATACAATAAACCACATGAAAGTGCGTAAATTATACGTCACAAAGATAAGACTTTTAACAAATGCGAACAGAAAGAGATCGCATCGAAGTGAGGGAGTGAGAGATTTGGAAAAGGGTTCGACTGCACAAATCTGAAAATCCAAACAATAATAAACCTATGAGAACCTATTCATCGTCAAATGAATAGCGATTGAGATATTCTTTGTTTCCGTTTTGGTCTATAAGGTTTCATCAGTCTGCGTAAAGCTCAATAGCCACTAGCTATTAAATGTGTCATATATATATACAATTCACTACAATATAATTTTCTTCTTTTTTACTGATCATCAAATACTTCTCTACAATTTAAGATATTTTCTATAAATTTTCTGAATTAATAAGCTGCTTAAGCTTCCTATAAAAACTTATCTTCCACTACATTTTTAGAAACTTTCGGCACATTAATGAATTGCTTAATGTTCAATTTAATTCAAAACATATTCTGCCTTAGTTTGGTTTCTTATTACGTTAAGAAACAATTTACATCTTTTCTAGTTTTGTACTCAGATCTATAGAGCTCAAAGTAAAGGAATGTGGTTTTTTATGTGGAACTTATTTAGCGCAGTACAATGACTAGTACTATCCTGCATCGCTTAAAATTGGGATATTGTGACCTGGTGCCTCTACCATATGTGTCACGGTTAAAATTGTGGCATGGAACTAAGCTAGCTTCTACAGACTGCTATTCCTTGCAGAAATAGGTTAAATTTTTTTGGGACGTAAAGTACAAGGTAGAGCAGGGATTTACTAAGTAAATTGGACGTAAGTCAATAAAACAACAGCTTGTCATTTATTACGGGAATTCATTCGGTGATCAACGCAGCTATTAAATTGTAGACCCTTGTCTATTTAGAACTGAAAGTCAATTTTAAAGAAGCAAGTACAGCCCGCAAACTGAATAAGCGTAACAATATAAGCAACAATAAACCAATAAAACACCATTAAGTTTTAATAATCTATTTTCAATCAAACGATTTATTATGAAATGCGTGGAATAACTATTGAGGTTGATCAAGTTCAAAGTTACAACAAAAGATGACAAGTTAGTTTTAATTACTAAATAAATAATATAATTTATGTGCTTTCGAACCATGAAGGTTTATATTAAATATAAACTCAAGTTCTAATTAATTCAATGTTTTTATTAAAATAAATGATATTATAACTCTCTAAGTATGGACCAAGTAATAAAAAATAATAATAATTTAAGTTAGGAAACTCGCTAAAGAGTGAAGCCTGATTAGTTTAGAGCTAATTAAATCTATATAAAAATTATTATGAATACTACGCATTTTTCCCCTTTCAGAAAATAAATAAATATCTATTCGGCATTATTTAAACCTAATTATAAGTTGTTAATTCTATTCATTAAATGAAATTAATATGAAGTACATTATTTAATTAGATGAAGTTCATACTAGTTATCGGCATATTCGACATAACCTCGCAATTGATAAATGATTAAAACAACCATTTAAACAAATTATCTAAGTAAATGACTAATCAAACAAATAATGTATCGGTATTTATTTCAAAATATGTTAACAACAAAAAGGCTTCTTTGTACAGTCGCAGATGTTTTTTTTATATAGATGGAATCAATGAACTCTGCGTAAAGATATATACCAACGACAGTCATCAAGCAAAACATCGATCGTTTTCGTGATGCACGAAAAAGTGAAGGAGCAGGGGGACCAGAGACGCCCGCCACGGGAGGAGAGAGAGCACTGCTGATTGCTGTTGTCAATGCGATACGACTTCGCGTGTGTTAGAGAGAATCAGAAGAGAAAAGAGGATGGAGAACACTGCGTACATTCGACGTCTTTTTCGCCGGTCAAGTGGTTGTTTTGTGTTTCTCTTGCTGTTGGTGAGGTCACATCAAATTCAGGACATTTATGTACGCTTTCCTAGCATATAATTTTCGTGTCCTTTGTTCTATGCTAGGCTTTGCTTGCGTTCTCAATTCAAGCAGCGGAAAGCTTGTCGGTGTTTATCCACTAGTGTTTTTATACACCTAGATGAGAATTCTTTTAATAGCAATGAACAATATCGTTAGCCAAATGGGGAGTAACACCCCTTCCTTTGGGCACGCAGGGAGGCTGGTTTGAAGCCAAACGCACAAAATTAACATCGTTTCTTATTTTCATGTGTTTGAGACAGGCCGCGTAATAAGTAAGAAGGAAAGCTATAGTCATATTTCGTATTGATCTTGCTTTAGCTATGGTTGCTGCCCCTAGCAGGTGGTTTTTCATGTTTTTTTGTGCGATCGCATCCAGAACGAAAAACGAACAGAAAAATATCTACATTTTTTTGTGCATAGTCATCAAGTGTAGAAATTGAACAAATAACTGGTACAAAACAAGAGAGAGGAATATGTTTCCTACTCTTTTATGCCTCGTTCTCTTCCCGCGGAAGTTTTTTTTACATATTCTTCTGGATTCAATTCGAACATACATCTTCTTAGTAAGGACGTTGAACGCACGTTCATTGCTCACTAGCGAAAGATTTATGGCCTCACTTTTAATGGGTTTATTGGCTTCTCGTAATCGTTTGTACGAGAGTTCGATAACAGCGTATTTCAATAAACAACTTTCATGAGGCTAATGAACTTCTGAGGGGCGTTACCTTTGTATGAGCTATTTTTTATTATTTGTATGAAAAAAAACACTTCCGTGCCGCCACTATCGCGTGGTTGGCTAACCACTATTATGGAAGGGGAAGTGCAACTCGTCGATCGTTTGCACTTTAAAGCCGATTGGAGAGCAATTCATCGTATAATCATTGAAACGTAATGTCGTGACAGGGTTGCTAAGCGAATTTATTCTTTAATATTCGCAACGGCCAACAAGCGATATTTTATTCTAGGAATATTCTCCACTCTCTAAAATTTTCTTTTATTCTAGGACTATTTCGACTAAATCCAGCCCAATTGCTGCCGTCATCATCAAAACCTACCGCCGTCTGGACGTCGAGAAATCTCTAAATTCATATAAAAAGCGATGTCTAGGATTATTTAGACAAGGCGCATTTCGAGTCTTGTCTGACTGACCACTAGTCAGCTAGTCGCACGCTAGTCAGCTAGTCGCACGCTTCAATCAGGGAATTCTCTGCTGTTTAAACTAGACTTTTGACGGCGAGCTTAGTCGCGAGCTTAGTCGCAGTATAAAGAACAGTTTGCTGTCACAAGTGTCTTACCAATTTATAATATTTCGTTTCAAAATTAAAATCCGCCAAAATTCACGTAGTATAATCCAATATCTTTTCTGTCAGCAACAATAAGGCCATAGCTCTATTTTCAGGCTAAGCTTTCGTACATCACCTTCTAATTTTTTTTACATCTTCATCATAAACTTTTATTAAAGTTCCCTTTCCCAAAAACCGACTTCATCGATGAGAAGACGAGGTGGGCGACGCTTAAAGAAGAGAGAAGCCAACCGCCGAGCATTCCAGACCAATAACGAAGACTGAGATCGCACCCCAGAACGTCAAATTAAGTTGCGCTGTCCACGTGCTCCACGCTACTTGGTTGACGACAATCCAGTATCTCCATCCACGCCACCGAATCCAACGCCAAACCAGAAAGAAGCCCCCTGGACGCCCTACGGTTATCCGATATCTCCGACAGCACCCGGTGACGTAGATTTGCCGCCAAACCCAAGAAAAGGATGATTATACCCAGTCAACAGTGAATCCCAACGACGACGGTTCTTCAAAGGCATCTTCGGCGACAGTGATTAAACTCGCCACAATCTTCCCGTCCGCCTGATATCGCCAAAATTAATCACTACATACCGTGACAACAGCACGAGCCACGTATCATCAATTCAGCCAAAATCATTTCTACGTCAATCGAAAGTCAATATCTATAGCATTAACAAATTTTTTTACACATTAGTTTGAAAACTTTTATCTTGAATATATCTTTTGCTAAATGAAACCGAAGACATCGTAATTTTATTGCATTATAATTAGAGACAAAATAAAAAGGAAGAATGTCAGTCCAAAATATAATTATAAATATGAATTATAAATGGTTAAAAATAATAAAGCCAGGTTATGCAAGCTCTGTACAAAAAAATTTGCTTGCCTGCTTCGAAAACCTGCTTCGGAAACCTGTTTTTTTTGCTATCCTATTCAACTATATATATCTACTTAGCATAACAATCAGAATTGGCCAGATTCCATAAATCAGGCCACTTTGAAAGATCATAAAACAAAATATACAATAAATCAGTTTCATGTAAGAGCATTTATGTTGCGGAAGCTTATAATCCATCAGACGTAAATATAGTTAATATTATATTCTGAAAGGACTGAAAGGAGTTGATAGTTGCTCTAGTCCGACAATATAAAAATAAATGAACTAATATTTTTTCTAACTGACTCCAACTAAGCGCGCGACTGAGCGACAAAAAATAATAGGCGACTATTTGATTTCTGGCGTGACGTGTTTATAAATTTACAAAACAGTAAAGTCTAATCCAGGCCCCAAAAAAAATCTATATAGTTTTTTATGACAAAATATCATCCTGTTGCGAGGCTAGCAGGTTGGACCGTTCTTTGCGTTCCACGACGTGTCAGTGTATTTATTTTCGATTAATTCGATCGATTAGTTAGCCTTATCTTTTTTCTAATTCGCGGTGAAAATAGTTTGCAGTTTGCAATTTTTCGGCAGAGCTCTATCGCACAGGCACACCCGAAAGATTGGATGCACTTAAGTTCAATAACTTCGTGTATCAGGATAGATATTAATAGAATCCTCTTTATATTGACATCGAAAATTGAATTTATTTCTTGAAGAATACATTTAATGAAGGAACAACTGAAATTTGAATGCTCATTCGATATAATCTTATCTAGACTTGGTTGATTTGCTGATTTCCGACGTTTAAACATAATTCTCTTTAAGAATCGAACTATGTGAAATCTCTATATCAATATCCTAAGAATTTCATACGTCAATCACATCTTATTGTTACAATATTAATGTTTAACTTAGCCTTTTCCAATTTCGCTAGAATTTGAAACTCCCTATGCCCATTTCTTTGGATCTTCCTCTTTCAGTATGATATGGTTATTCATGTGGAAGAGGATTACAAACGAAACTAAAATCTCGCAAATAGTACAGAAGTTGTGTGTAAGACATATAACAGTACCACAATCGTCTTCTTCACTATACATATGAATCTTCAGAAGTACTAATTAAGAAGTACTAGTTAGAATTTGTTTATTTCATAATTAAAATTATTGAAGTTTTGTGTTCTTTTGAAGGACACAAAATTGTTAGTACATGCCCCACAGATACCAACTGGATATCATCGGCAATGTTAAAAAACTGCACTGTACAAATATCTGGGTCACTGAATATAGTTTTCGTTTTAAGTGGTAATAGATTACAACTAGTAGGGCAGTAAATGTCACATTAGGAATATTAACTGGATGCGTGACATAGAATTAAGTAATGTACATACCAACCCAAACTGTCATTCTGATTCTCATGAAGCTCCATAATAGATAAAAATGAATAAATATTATTAAGTATAAAAATTTCAGCACTACTAAGAAACAAATATCAATAGGAGAAAAGAACTTGAAAACAATGTATATTTAAGAAACACTAAAATAAGTATAAAATCTTGCAAGTGCGAGCATACCTTTATATTCGTAACTCTAGAGATTTATTGTTATGCGGTCATGCACTACCATTATGTCAACTCGAACAGCTTCTTTGTGTCATATATTTTAGATTTAAAACCATTATCCTTAAGGTCAAGTCGGAGAATTCGAATCACTTCAAATTTATATCTCCGTTTGTCCGAAATTCAAATGAAATATAGACTGCTCCGGAAATTTCCACACGGAATTAAAGCAAATTTGTATCAATTGATCCCGAGAAATTTAATGCAATAATTTTGTATTCCTTTTCAACACACAATTATTAGTAATTGTTTTAGAGATCAAATATATATAACTTATTCAACTTTCATATATTAATGTTTTGTTTATGTGCTTCAGTAACTACAGCTTGGCCTTAATGCGTTCGTCATTGTACTCACTGTAGTTTCTTACAGATTGACTTTTAAGTAATTGAATACACTGAGCCAATCTGGATCAACAAAGAAAAATTCAAACACATTTTAGTAACATCCTGGGTATATTTCCAAATTCCTCTCAATTTTCTTTAAAACAATGTATAACACGAGAGGACCAGCTTCAATGTTTACTAGATACAGCCCTTTATATCCTAAAAATATTTCTTCACTGTTTCTTCAAATATTTCTTTATACCTTAAAAATATTTCACATTTCGTCACCTTGTAACCCAACTTTTAAACAAGATGCAAGTTGGCTGAAATAAATACTTAAAAGCAGAATATTAGCCAATTTTTATGACCTCTAGGTCCTAGTTACCTGTTGGTAGGGAATGTTTCCTTGTGAATTGGCTTTAAATATTTTATTTCATTATTCAGTCTCATCTTTGATGGAAATTATTTTGATGTCGTATATCATATTGAATTTAATTAGTACCAGTAATATTTTCCTAACTTCATAGCATAATGTTCCAGCTAGAACTGCAGTTATGAGAGTACTAACACATTGGATATTTGATTCAGATGCTAGAAGATAATTGTCAAGCTAAAAAGCTTATTTACTTTTATTTACTGCATAAGTGAATACTTCACTTACCTGTGGAAGAAATTATGTTTATGCAAATCCGTATAGTTTTGATTATTTCAAAATAATTCAGTTTTCGCATTCAGTTTTTCTTTTTTCACTTTTTTTACATAAATTTGTAATTTGTACATATTATTGAACCGCTTGTAGTTGCTTGGTATTAAATATAAGTCAGAGGGGCGAGGGGAACAATTTTAGTTTGGGATTTGCCGTTTTTGGAACGGGGAAGTAATCAGTTTGCAATCGCGTGTTAGTGACATATAATTTTGACTTATTTTCTAAAGTTAAATGCCAGAGGCAATATAGAAATTTTGACCATGTCAAGTGCTACCCATTAGGGGTCGAGAATATGAGTTAATTGATAATTGTAAATGTTAGGGGAAGTGCATGTGTGAATAGAGTAATTACGCAGAGTACAAAACTATTTACTAATTAGCAGTGATCAGGATAAGTAATCGCATTAAATTTTTGTTGCCTTAGAACTAAGAGAATCTTAGATATAAGATACATTCAATTGCAGTCACAATTTAATTACTTCAATATTCACTTATTTGTTATCTACTTGACGTGTTGTTGCTCTTGTCCATTTTTTTTAAATTCGGTTCTTAATCATCATCATCATCATCAATCAGCCCTTTGCATCCACTGCTGGATATAGGCCTTCCCCATTTCTACTCACTGTCCTCTATTTTGAGCGTTCTGCATCCAGTTTGTGGTTATTCTTTTGATATCGTCCGTCCATCGCGTGGGAGGACTTCCCCTGTTTCTATTTTCAGCTCTTGGTCTCCACTCGAGCAGCCTTTTTGTCCATCGTCCGTCTGCCATGCGGGCCACATGTCCAGCCCAGTTCCACTTGAGCTTAGCCACCTGGTAGATAACATACGTGACTCCTGTTCTCGCACGTAAGTCCTCATTTCTAACGTGGCCACGAATTGACATACCGAGCATCGATCTTTCCATGCGTTGTGTTATTCTAAGCTTCTTAGCGGATGTGACTGTCAGAGTTAAGTTTCGGCGCCGTAGGTCATAACCGGTAAAATTATTGGCACTGATTAAAAACCTTTCGTTTTAGACAAATTGGGAGATTACTCTCAAACATATCCCCAAGTCTGCCATATGCAGCCCAGGAGAGCGTAATCCTCCTTTTTAATTCGCATGTTTGGTTGTCTCTCGAGATTCTTATTTCATGATCAAGATATGTGTACCTATCCACCAACTCCACTTCACAGTCACCAATAGCAATATTTCCACTAATTATATTTCCATCAATATTTCCACTAATTTCCGCAATATTTTCACTAATTTCCACAGTCACCAATAGAAAATTTTCGGTTCTTAATGGTTAATTGTTATTCTTACTTTAGATTTTTATTTTTGTGTGCACCCCCTACTATTTTTATTGATTCCGAGATTTCATCCAAAGTAAGAAATTGAGCTAAATCACTCATAAGCCCTCGGAATCCTTGCATAGTCCTTACATCACAACTTCAACAAGGATAACTGTCACGCCCCACAGGAACAGGTTATAACTAACCCTAGACAGATGGCTCACCAATAAAATGTCTTAGTTGACCACACCGTAACTGGACTTGATATCGATTTGTTATCGAGTTGTGGTACTATATTTAAATACTTCTCGAAAAACTTCGATGAAAATTAATTGATAAACTATTTGTAGATTTTAATCCAGACATCAAGATTGTCAGAAATTTAGAATCAAATCGTACAACTTGATTGATGTAAATTTAATATTTGGACCCATTTTGGGGCGCATGTTCAAAGTTATCAAGAATTATAGGTTAATTTGGAAGAAGTATATGTTTTGGCATTTTGCAGTGACTTTGGGGTGTACGACGGGTAATCTATATGGCCATATGCTCATTTATTAGCAGTGAACTCAATCAATGAAGTACATCTAATACAAGTTCAAACAGAATTAAGTACAATGGCACAAAATAATCAGCCAGCTGAATAGTTAAGGATCGATGAAGTACAATTTGATATGTTGTCCACGGGGAGTGAATTCAAATAAAAACAAGCGTAGTATGTAAGTAGATCAATATTGAATGAACATAGCACGCTACTCTAAACAAGTAGCTTAAAAAAAATTGCGGCGCCACGGCACTGGTAAGAAAGCAGTTCATAAGATAAATTCATAAATACAGTTGAAAGATGTAAATGCACTATTACGCGTTTTAAATAAAGACGCATTGATAACGACAGCGAGGCCGGTTTCGTTGCTGATTTCGGTATTTATAGTAACGTATGTATTAACTCAGTGATAAAAAGCACGCATTATTCGCGTATAGCGCTGATAAATAAGGGTAGGGGATTGATATACATGATTTGGCTCGTTGTTATGTGAAAACTACTGTCGCTTCACTGAAAAAGCGGACACCGTATCGAAATAACGAGTGAGTGACTACACATAGACCCGTAATATTGAACAAAGGTTATGTAGCCACTCACGTCTATAAATACCGTTTATTTGTATAGAATATTTTAGCCCAATGTACGAACTCGAAGCTCCAGCAGCAACAGCTGCAGCCAGCAGTGATATGTTTTAGTAAGCGGTGATAGCTAAGCGGTGATAGCAAGCAGAGCGATGATCGCCGACTAAGTAAGCATCTGATGAGCGTTTTCATACATTTTGTACTGTTCTATTGCACGTGTTTATAATAGCTTTGTTTTCTCCTTCTACCTTATCTACTTCCTATACCACTGGAGAATATGATTCTAACGTACGAGTTGGTTTCAGCCACTCGACAACAGTAGCACTGATTGTTCGACGCGGTGGTGCGCAGGTTATAGCAATTTCCTCTCGGTTCTACCCACTGGGCTGCCTAATACTGACGGACTAGGTTAGTTTAAGCCCTCGACCACAATAGCACTAAATGTTCGACTCTGTGTTACGTAGCTCATAGTGGTTCCTAGTATTCCTGCCCTTTTCATTGTCCGAATCATTTTGCTAGAATAGATAAGTAGCACTATTCAAAGCTCGAGTTTGTATAGTTCTGATCATTGCTTAATGCATATCACATTTGAGGTTAAAACTGCTGACCCCCAGCTTATCTAATAACTAATAAGTATGAGGCTAAGTAGAATTAAAGACATCTATAATTCTAACTACGGGATGATAAGTAAAGCCATTTGGATACTGAGTTTATTAGTTACTCAAAGTAGCGTTTTTCTGTTACACTAATCTATATATTCCACATAAGAAAGAATTTTCGGAGATTCCAATAGTGGTAGATTAAAAGAAATCATTCTATTTAAAATCTACTCTTGATTAAAATTGAATCGCCACTGTATTTAGCGAGAAATTACTATTTTTATGAATTTTAAAATAGTATGAAGCAAAATAATGATCCAATTTATAGTACAATTTAGAACTACTTTACACAAATATAGGAATACTTATATTTACTCTAAACTATCATTTTATCAGAAAATAAAATTGATTGTTTTTAGTATAGAAGTTTCACTGGAAACTAATAAAATTTTTATTCCGTATCATAAATAATAATAGTTAAAAACACTTTTTGTAATAATTCTATAAAATAGAATTTAATTATATCAACATGCTTCTAAAAGGCATAATAGTTAAACTATGAAAATGCGTCAACTACAGTTTAATAACTCTAGCAGCATTATAAAAATTAAACAGACATTAAACCTGCGTTTTCCTGCTATCAGATTTCTAAGTTAATTATTGGGTAAAACTTGGTTAATGCGTAGTGTTTCTGATCTTCATTAGACGTAACACTTATATAATTTTGCTTTTAATATTTATTTTCAACTCATTAAAAAATAACTATATTAAGCTATTTAAACTCCGATAGTCCGGACTTCCATTTCAGTCGGACAAAACAGTCTAAGCCAGGAAGTAATTTATAGTATGTAATTAAAAATAAAATGTACTAAAACATAAAATTCCGGCACAATTAACAATCGTCCAGTGCTGTACATTATAATAGCATTTGTGCTGTAATATTTTTAATATTAATCACGCTATTATTAGGAAGTTGCAAAATATAACTAGCTCTTAGTCTTGGGAATTGCAGCATTAAAATATGAAATGATCGCAACTTCTATTCTTGTAAATGACTCGCATCTTACAGTCTTTTGACTCGCCTGTTTTCTACACTCCACAACCCTGATTTAGTTGCATTATCAATGTTTTGAATCGAATGACACAGTTCAAACTAAATGTACAAACTAAATGTTACGTCGAAATGAGATCTTGCAAATTGGATTTTATCAAAATTTTATCGATACTAATACAAAAACAATCAACATGAGTTTTATTCGAACATTTAAATAATTTGTACAATTTAAACAATTTAATTTTACATTTTCGGACTCAAAACAATTGTTTGAAAAACAAAATGTAGGAAGCTTAACTATTTTCCACTAACAAATAGAGTTAAATCAGAATTTTAACGGTCTCTATACACTGAAGGAATCCTTATATGTTCTGTAAATCAGGTATGTAGATACGTAGGGGCCTAAAACATTTGATGAGCCAATTAAATTAAAATATATGTTGAAAGCGCAATGATTAACATGCAACTTACTCTACTGCTTCGTGGAAAAGAGTATAGAGAATAAAAAATTGAAATCGTTCACTAAATTTAATATTTGTAAATGTAATAAAAATAAAATGTTCTACGTCAAAGATTTCATAAACGCCTGTCGTTTTACTGCAACCATAAAGTACGATTCTACTGCATGTGTAATTGGGATATATAAGGGACCAACGTTTTTATATAACCAACGGTTTATATAAGTAAGCCACGACTAAAG
This sequence comes from Adranes taylori, assembly GCA_009867245.2. NCBI lineage: Eukaryota > Metazoa > Arthropoda > Insecta > Coleoptera > Staphylinidae > Adranes > Adranes taylori. The sequence continues at coordinate 26,312 of WYDF02287041.1, forward strand.
TAATGAAGAAGTTTTATTGCAAAATTGTTGATTTGGTAGAGATCTACCTATAGAATATATTATGACAACTTATTAAGAAGTGCTATAAGTATTAGACTTGTAATTATTTAGGCATGATATTTATATTTATTTATTACTAAGAACCATGTTCAAAACATCAAAATTATAATTTTATTATTTTATAATGTATGAAGGGACGTACTATTGGAAAAAACTAATTTAAGTAAATATTCCATTGACTTAAATTAGAAACTAAGAATTAATAAACGAACAGCCTTTTTTTGCCGCGTTATTGTTTAGAGGGCTGTAAACAATTCTTGGAAAAAAATTTTTCCAAAAATTGTTGCTAATATATTGTTCTATCTATAGAAAATATTATGACAACTAATTCATTTGTAATTACTTTAGGAATTACTTAGCGTTGATATGGATATTTATATTTTGCTGGCAGCCATTTTGAAAAAAAATTAAATGCGCATTATAATTTTATTATGCGGTTATAATTTATAAGACATATAATATTAAAAAAAAATATTTAAGTCAATTTTCCATTAAAAACTAATAATTTATAAGCGAAAAACCTTTTTTCGCGCGCATAGTTGAGAGGGCAGTAGAAAATTTTTGGTAAAATTACTCATAATTTTTTTTTGCGAAAAATGGTTGTTAATATATCGTTCAATCTACAAAAAATATTATGACCACTAATTAATTTGTCCTATAAGTTTTACTCTAGTAATTACTTAGCATTGATAAGCATATATATATTTTGCTGGCAGCCATTTTGATAATCAAAATTATAATTTGATTATGTAGTCATAATTCATGAGATTTGTACTATTTAAAAAAATTATTTGAGACAATATTCCATTAAAGCTAAGAGTTTATAAGCGAAAAACCTTTCTTCGCGCGTATTGTTTAGATGGCTGTTGAAAATATTTGGAAAAATTGTTCATACATTTTTTTTGAAAAATGGTTGCTAATGTATTGGTAGAAAATATTATGACAACTAATTAATTTGTCCTGCAAATTTTACTCCAGTAATTACTAAGCGCTGATATACATATATATTTTTTCCAGGCAGTCATTTTGAAAATCAAAATTATAATTTTATTATGTGGTCATAATTTATAAGACATGTACTATTTAAAAAACCTATTTGAGTCAATATTCCATTAAAATTTAAGTTTATAAGCGAAAAACCTTTTTTCACACGCATTGCTGTAGAAATTTTTGGAAAAATAGCTCATTCATTTTTCTTCGAAAAATGGTTGCAAATGTATTGTTTTATCTATAGAAAATATTACGACAACTATTTAATTTTTACTGTAAGTTTTACTGTAGTAATAATTACTTAGCGTTGATACGCATATTTTCTGGCAGCCATTTGAAAAAATCAAAATTATGATTTTATTGTGCGATCATAATTTATCAAGCACGTGCTATTTAAAAAACTAATTTGGGTCAATATTCCGTTAAAAACTAAAAGTTTATAAGCGAAAAACCTTTTTTCGCACGCATTTTTAGAGGGCTGTAGAAAATATTTCGATAAATTGCTTATAAATTTTTTTTCGAAATATGGTTGCTAATGTATTGTTCTATGTATTGAAAATATTATGATAACTAATTAATTTGTTGTGTAAGTTTTACTGTAGTAATTACTTAGCGTATTTATTTATTGCTGGCAGCCATTTCGAAAAAATAAAAATTATAATTTTATTGAATGGTCATAATGTAGGAAGCTAGTACTTTAAAGAAAAAACTAATTTGACCCAATATTCCATAAAAAAGTAAGAATTAATAAGCTAAAAACATTTATGGATGGATTTATTGCTAACGTTTCAAAATTTATTATTTTTTGTTTACTAGTTTAATAATATAGCATTTAACTCAAATAGTAATTTTAGAAAAATTAACTTAAAAACAATTACTATTTAGTACGTATTTTGTTTCAAAATTATACGCAGCAATACAATTTCATATTTCAGTGCTTGAACAAAACGTTTACTGTCAAGAGCAAAGTAATATAAACAAAATAAGAAAATTAAGATCTAAATAATAATTATTTGTTATTGTTTTAATTTTTGAGTCAAATATATTTTAGATATATAATATTCTTACGTTACGTCACAGCAACGAAGCACCACTATTTCACATTCTTACTTAAGAATGTCCCATAGGCAACTACCACTCACCTGAAAGCAAAAGAAAACCAGCATAAAAATCAATCACAAACAAAAATATTATATGGCATATTGTATAAAAAATAATACAACTTAAAAAAATATATTGGAAATAGAATCTTTTATTAGTACCTGCTTATTACTACACTTTAATAACTGGCGTTATTGAAGTGGATCATGTCAATTCACCCAACCCAAAAGATATTTATAATCTCATATTTAAATTCATAACAAACTCTTATTGCGGCGTAATACAAATAGGATAATAATTGTAAATAATTGTGGACGTGATCGCCACCCCATTTTTCATATATAGTCGTTTTGTTATATCTTGCATAATACAAAAGTTGCACCATTTAAGTTTAATTATCAGCTTATAACTCGTCTATTGAATTTAATTAGCACAATAGTTGTTTAGGGTAAACTAAACAACATTAGTCTACCCTATAAATCGCCTACCCATCAATAGTTTGCACGTGCCTACCAAATTTCATGCAAATCGGTCCAATAGCAAATTCAGCCCTCTTTTTAAATTTTTCCACTAGAATTTTTTTTTTAATTTTTCTTGCGATAAATTGTTCTTTATGACTCCAGTCTTCGAATTACGTATTAACTTTGCAGTGATTTGAACAACAGAGACGTAATAAGGTGAAATAGAGAAACTTTTCAAAATATTAATCCTATATCTAAAAGTCATAGACTAAAAGCAGTTTCTTTTCTAGTATGTACATTGAATATGCGGAGCCAATTGCAAACAATAACACTTGTTTGAATAACTTTTTTGTAGCAGAGCGTATATTTTGGTACAATTTAGATCAAATATAACGTTTGTTCGCAAATTAATTATCCAGCTACACAATGTACTGATCGAATGTTATACGTGTTATAGACATACTTTTAGACACACTCCAGCCATCTCCAATGTGCTCGTCATTATCACCTTCCTCCTTTAGGTTGTCGATGAAATACCTGGCATGGCAGTCATTTCTTTTACATCCTCTCCAGGTATCCTGTCCATCGAAATCTTCTTACTTCTACTAATATACGAGGTTTGTCATGCAAACAGTATCACTCTCCCGTATACTGTATTTGCCAGACACCATTTTCCTGGTAAATCCCTAAATTATTCGCTCCCATGCATCCTCCGTGTGATTCGTGCTTGATTTGTGCCTCCTTAACTTCAGCCATATCTCGGATAAAATGCATCTCAAGTATTTATAGTTACCCTCGAATCCCAAGCATTTAAAGTTGAAATTTTCTAACATTTTATGAGTATTGACTTCGGGTACAGTGGAATCATACTTGAACACGTAATCAGTACTCCAAACTGCTCACTACTTATAAATAAATGTGAAAGGAACAATAGTCTCTTTAATCCTTATCATCCAGGCTGATCTGGATTCTTCATTAGAGTTTTCGTTTGCTATTGACACACCACTTGCGGGTTTTCTCAGAATTGATATATCCGCAGATCGAAATTTTATCTTTTAATATAATTTAGGTTTTTTTTATTTTAGTGAAATAATTTTATCTTTTAACATATACCACTATTGACATTTATGGTCGAGGCGTCGCGGGATTGAGTTTTGTAAAATTCCCCGTAATTGTCCATTTTTTACAGAAAATTCTTAAAAATTAATTTTTTGATGAAATCTGTTTTAAAATGTTTGCATGTAATACATTTTAATTTTTATTGCTAGATTGAGGTTGAGGTTTGCCATTTTGATTTAATTTTTGTACTGTTTACTTGGCACCCGAGAGGCCTTATTCTCAATACAGGTCCTGATTCAACGAGCACGGGACGTCAACGCAGACGTCTTTG